>BACB01003198.1:0-26332 GCA_000338015.2 Ganoderma multipileum BCRC 37180
CCGGGCAAGGCAGCGACGCAATACAACCAGACCAGACGTACATCCACAGTCTTGAAAAACAAGCCACAGGACGAAGATATCAACAGCGCGCAGACCCCAGGAGCTCAAAGGCCAAGCAGCCAGGAACGGAGCCCCGGAGACAAAGCGAAGTCCAAAGAACCCAGGCGAGGAGACAGACGGCAACCGGAAAGGGGAGAGAAACGTGACATCCCAGAGACAGCATCCTATAGGGAGTGTAAAAGGCCATGGGTTCGTCTCCAGGTGCGCGTTCACTGGCCGAGCGAGCTAGACACGACAACGCAGTAGGGGGGGACCTTGTCGACGTGGTGCAACTTGTAGACAGTCTTGAGGAAGCGCGCCTTGCTCGAAGAAAGCCTTGAAACTTGCAAGACGTTGAGGGGCCTTGGGCTTGAGAACTCCGGAGTCTGGATACGATCGGTCTTGCGACGACACGAAGACTGGCTGACGAAGAGGAATGAAGGGGAAGAGGGCATGCGAGTGATGAGGGGGAGCGAGGCTTTGTACGTTTCGGAGCGTCCCGGAACAAGCCGCCATCAAACGCCCCAGATTGACAACCTCGCAACGTTTGAAACGCCGATCTGTCAGTCTCAAGATGCGCGTCGCGCGACTCGGCGGTGAGGCTGAACCTTCATATGTTATATTCAGTGTATTCGTTTGTACTTCAGAACTCAATAAGCCTGCTCACCATTACTGGCCTCCTTGATGACACAGATATTGCGTGGTTTTGTTGGAGCGGTATGACCATAAATTATCTTGTGATATCAACTCGCCCAGCTGGAATGGTCATGGACTGTCGCAGGTCATGGTACGAAGTCTGCGTAGACGCTCTCCGATCATAGATGATCGGAGCCAGTCGGCGAGACGGGTGGCTATCGTCTTCGTCAGCAGCGGTCGCCTACGACAGCAAAGTGCAGGTTTTGCTGATGGCGGGGACAACGGTGCCGGGACCAGCTTCGACGGTGAGGAAAGCAATCAAGTTATCCTCAAGCTCTCACCACGACGGCCATGTCCTCTACAACGCGACAGGTTGAGCTTCTCACTCAGGGTTGATCTGCTTTTGCCCTCATATCCGATGTTTAAACTCTTGCGAGAACTTCTTCCTCCTTCGACCCGCTTGCTGTTGCTCTAGCCGTGACAATATCCGTGCACTTCGCCACCAAGTCCGAGGCTTTGCTCAACGCGGCGACAAAATCCCACTGTACCTTCAAATGGTCCCGCTTGGGTGTCTGTTAGTCTAAGTGTACCGCTCGGAAGTTTCCAGAGGCCGCAGCGGCGCACGGTGAGTGTCGTTTTCGCGTCAATAATGTGTGACTGAGCTGACACTGCGAAGCAGCTCCGCGTCTCTGTCAATTCCGAGCTTTTCTGCCTTGTCGATCAACTGCCCACATGCATGCGTTTTCTGAGCCGCTGTCTTCGGTTCGCGATATCGTCGCCCGAGTGGCAAACCCATTGATTCATGCTGGGAAAACTGGGGAAAGTTTTTTGGCCACTTAACGTGTCGTTTGAATCACCTTTGCTCCTTTATCTCCTTTGGGAACGTTACAGACACGTCAAATGGCCCTAAACTTCCTCGAGATATTTTTCACTTGGACCATCGGGCTTGACCTGTCGCGTCGGAGTATGCATCGCGACCCCGTCGACCGTCAACTTCCGTCAACTGGCAAACTTCGCTCCAAGGGTCCAGCGACCTCGTGATTAACCGGCGAGGTAGTCAGACAGTACCCATGGTCCGAGACATGGTTCCGCGGTCGCCACCCAGTCGCGAAGCTAGACGCCAACACGGGAGAAGATCCTACCCCCGTACAACACCGTCCCCCCACAAAAACCCTGTTCGCCGCGTTTCAGATTCAACACCACCACTACGCGCGCACGGTGCGTGGTACAGACTGGTTACGAGTCTAGTCGCCACCGGTACCGCAACCGACTGCCCTAACTTGTCCTTCGGAGGACTTCAGTGGGGAGCGTGAATGGAGTCTACGAGTAGCTGAATTCAGGTGAGCTGGAAGATGTTATTTAATAGCATATATTGAGTGCATGGCCCCAAGGTTGACGCCTCCAACTCGATTTGCGATGCCAATTCCGGAACTCAGCAAATGGGACGCTTGGAAAACGGTGCAAACTTTCCTTTGCGACTCTCTCGGCGTACGCGAGCCAATCATGCTACGACTGGAAGCAAGCACATCTTCGAGCTGAATAGACCCGCTCTGGAGCACATGACGGAGGCATAATCTCATGGGATCTCGGAATTGCGTTTCATGTGTCAGGGTGTCAATAAGTCGTAATGAAAAAGCTCGTCCTCTAAATCGTGCTAAATTTGACTCGGAATTTCCAGACTACCCCCTTCGTCATTCCTTTCAACGGAATACATCGCTTGCGACACCCCGATCCGCTGCAGGTCCTGGAATGTGGAGCGAAACCACATGTTCCCGCACTCACAGTCCCCACGGATCTTCCGAGACCCTACCAATATACCGCTCAAGACGCCGAACTCGAAGCCAACTCCGACGGCAGTACTTGTAGCAAGCACCCGTCGAATAAGCTGCTTCAACGGCCGTGTCCAAAATGTCACAAGTAGAGCTCTCCTCTTGCTGCGGCCGGTCGGGAACCCCGAACGCATCAGCATCAGATTGGTCGGTGCTCGCTCGCCAGATCACTTACGTCCATTTGACACTAACATTTGTTCACGTCGTGCATCAGAATATTCCGGAGGGGCCCTGGAGGGTCCCATCGATCTTCACACAGTCATAACCATACCAAATCGCCCGGTAAGATTACGTCGGGCTACTTCACAGATTTATTGCCGTGACGCGGGTCCCTTCCTCAGTCTTCAGGATAGCAAGCGGCTCGCTCACTTCTGTCCGGCGGTACGCTTCGCATACTGAATGGTATTTTCTGTTCCGGCCGTAGGTTGCCAGGACAATACACTAAGGTCGTCCCTCCTCAGAATCTCGCGTACTTGGCACTTGGAAGAAAAGATGCCCGTTACAGGGAATAAGACGTCCCGGGCGACTCCCCGCGTCGTTTCGAGCGATCAACGCCATACCGTGCGAGGGAGCCGATCCGGACATGTCACGGAAGTGAAGCCTGTGGGTACGTCCTTCTCTCATAACAGCAAATACAACACCTTTGTCGGGCGCGGCGCCTCACCCACCGAATCCGCAGGCCAACTCCGCGCGAGTGAAGACACCTGAAGGACACCGAAACATCCCGTAAACCTATCAATTGGATCCGGGGCTCCACTTGGATGGGTTATGCTCTTCGATGACCCCGACCCCCAATCCCGAATCCCGAACAACAACCACCCCGGGTACCGGCTGCTCGGGCTCGCGCCTAACCGCTGCGTCAGCGGAACTCAGAACTGCATCCAGCACTTGTTCGATGTCTATGTGGTCTTCGCTGACCAAGAAGAACTGTGAGCGAAGCGTCCCTGCTCGCGTAAGACTACACTTTCCCTGCTGCGATTGCACATCCCCCTTACGCCAGCCATCGTGCAGCCGAACCAGCCGCTCCGCCGATGGACTCGGATGATGTAGCGCCGACAACCTGGCAAACACGAATCCAAGTTCCCTGAAGCCCAGTTCCAGCTTCCGTGCCTGCGTCAAGAGCCAACAGTGAATACATGGGTCGGCTACACACAATACTCAACGAATCATTCGTTCGCGGTCAATGCTCGCTTTCTGGCAACCATCGAAGGCACCGGACACGCATCGCGGGTAGCCTGGTTCCCCAGGTTGTTCCTCACTGGAAGCAAGCCGGGACGGCACGACTCCGGGGCCCAAATGTGGGCAATTGAGTGAGTGTTCGACGTGGTCAGTTCCTGCAGGCTGCGGGACGCACGAAAGATCAATGTCCGCCGCTGACACTCCGTCTGCCAGATAGGCGTAATCACCCAGGGCGCGCTCACGCACAGTGATTAACGTCGATGCATATCTCGCCAGCCCTCCAGGCGCCGGCCCTGACGCACTGTTGCCGTCAGTCCCAAATGCAAAGTTCAAGCCAAGTTCTCAATTCGTGCCCGGCGCGCACCCAGCTTCAGGCGCAAGTTCAGCCACTGGCGCCGAGAGATTCGCCGGAGCATCGACGCGCGACGCTCGCCGTTCTGATGACGGCACGCCGTGCCCGCTGCGGCAGTCGCATATCCGCATACCTGCGACCATCACCAGTAAGGTGCCGAATACAGGAACGTTGCCCGTCCTGCCGCCAACGCCAGTTCGCGCGGGGCGCGTCGAGCGCCTGCGTGTTATGCTCCGTTACGTTAACCTCGAACTTCGCCCGCGCCTCGTCTCGTCCCTGCTCGTCCCTACCCCAGACTCGTTGGGACGCGCCTCAGTGCATGCCGCATGCAGTATGTCCAACACGCAACACGCCGGGCGCCGCAGCGCATCCCCGCCCATCTACATTCTGGACTCCATATCAATCGTCCTGGCCACCGCCGCCGACAGAGAAGCCCAAGGGCGGGCACTGGGCAGCCTGCAGCTGTCAGTGGTCACGCCCGCGCGTCAGCGCCACACACACCGAACACTGATGCAATACAGCTCTCGGTCACCAGATGCGCCCACAGCCCACAGCACTCACACTCGTACTGGCAGTTGGGATCCACGCCCCCTCGCTCGCACCCGGTTTCCCCACATTGGGTAGCCGCGAGTCGGGGGTAGCAATCTATCGGAGGGGGATACCTTCTATCGACGGTTCGATGCCGGGTGGAGTTCCGACCTCTTTCCTCGGGCTGTCCAGTGTGTAGTGTCCCCTGTGCGGTTGCGGTTTCGAGGGTGAATTCTGGCAGGGCTGCCTAGTGGCGGATGTAACTCTGGTTGGCGACGCCCACCCAGGATCCGTACTGCCCCGTCTTTGGCTGGGGCTGCTTTCGGACGCGCGCGCCCGGACATCGACGGTGTGTAGATACTAGACGCGAATTCCGCTTCTGGATATTCGGGTTCCAAATCGACAATGTCGAGCGTGACAGCGGCGTTGCCTGTACATCCACGCTGCGGATCAACGTCACGACTCGCTGTGCCGTGCGTCACGCCCGACCCTCAAGGTGCTACCCTCCCCGCCCAACCACAATCGCGGCGAGGCGGCGGCGTACAAAGTTTGGCGGTGTACTGGTGGCGTCATTTGGGTTCGTGGCGAGAAGGAACCTACGCACGACGCATGGAATTCGCTTCCACCGTCGCCAGCTCCCACTAGCTAAGTCGTAAGTAGCAGTTGGTGTCCTGCGATCGCAACCAGGCTGAGTGACTGTAGATGCGGAGCCTTCGCGCGTCTTGACAGATCGAACCAAACCATGAGAACGCGATCCAAGCCGCCAAACACGTTTTAGTGTCCAATCTCTAATGTCACGGCCAGCACCGTGAACCTGACGTCGATGGGGCCCCGCGCTGCTGCAATTGCATTTCCTCGACGGTCACCCGCGAAACTTCAATGTTGGACGCTCGCGATGGAGGTTGCTTCCCCCGGGATTGGCCGGATACGCTGGGGTGCCGCTGACAAAACGACGATGGACTCGACTTCTGCTTCAAGACCATTTCTAGCATGCGCGGCAGGACCGGCCACATCGAGCGTGTGACTGGTGAGCCTTGTTCAAGCGTACAAGTGATCTAGTGTCCAGCCCAAGTGGAGCTCCCCCTGCGCAGTCCCCCTCGCGATTCATGCCCCGCGGCAGGAAGCAAGACGATGACGACACTACAGTCAGCATCATTCAAGAAATCAAGGTACAAGATTTGACTTGGATGTCGTGTCGACCGAGTAGCATAAGGTCGCAACACAGTTTTCTCGATTCAGAGAACTCTACGTTCCTGCTCGACGTCGAGGGTCCAACGTTTAGCTTTGTCACGATTACCGCCCTGTCAGGCAGCCCTAGCAGGGACAGAACGCTACTATGACACCCGCCCTCGGACGTGCGCAGGGAAAACCAATACGGTTCTCCCGTCCCTGCCCCGGCCCTCAGCCTCATATCGCTCCCTGCCCCCCCTCTCCGAGTCAGACGGTCCAGCTCTGGTGACGCCCGCGGGACTTTTGTTGCGAGAGCAGCCCACATGCACGCCGAAGCGCCGCTGCGTCGCGGCCGTCTTCTTCTCTTCTCGAGAACATGCCAGGGGCCTGCCGCTTCCCAAGGTTCAACGCTCAGGCTGGCAAGGGGTGTTCGATGGCTCGGAAGGTTGCTGCGCGGGTGCTGTCTGCCTCTCGGCTCGGCTGCTGACCTCAGGCTCCGCGCGTCATTTGCGCACGCTGGCGCGGTGTGCCGCCGTCGCTATCGCCCGCTCCCAAGGCGCAGCAGAGAAGAGGGGCCCAGATTCCGCGACGCAGGGAAGACGAAGTGTCGTTACCAGGAGCTAATACACAAGCCTCAGGACGGAGCCTTGCTCTTCTGGCTCGCCGCCGGCCCCTGGCTCCTGACATCCTGACGCGCACAGGACGAACGATTCACACAGTCCTCCTTCCTTCGGGCATGGCTGATGCGATTGGCACGGCCGCTCAAGCCTCGCGGCCCCCCATCAACCCAACTTCGGCCCTAACATTGCTTCTAGCGATGTGCGCAACGTCGTTCATCCGTGACGCCCATGGTCGTGCAAGGCAATGACAGTTACTACTGCAGCTCCTCGCCCACGTTCGCTGGGAGAGCGTACCCCGTATTCTGTTCTCAGCGGCACCCAACGTACGCGGCAGCGCAAGGCATGGGCTTCGCAATACATCATATCGAACGCTGAAACGCTGTAGTCCAACTTTGCCCTCCCACTGTGCTCCCGTACGTGTCACCGCCGCGCTCTTGGGCGAATCCCCTGGAGTCCGAGGGCCACCCTCGCAGATCGCGTTTTGTCGCCGGCCCACCGCATGGTTACGCCGTCACCCAGCTGCCCAGACCGTCCGGGATTCAGGGAACAGGCTGCACGGCAACTGCCCCCGAGCGCGGTGAGCAGCGAATGTCCTGACTCAATGCCTCGGCCCAATCCCATGCAAGGCCGCGCAGGCCACCGCGTCCGGCCTGGTCGTCATCTATCCTTTTTGCGGACCTGCGAGCCCAGCATGCTGATGCGGCCGCTCAGGCTATTCAAAGCACCTCGCCCAGGCATCAGAAGGTGGCGTGGAATGGTCACAAGAAACCCCTCAGAACCCCGAACCCGGCTGGAGGCAGAGGCATAGCCGAAACCAGAATCATTGCCAGGACGCAGAGTCCCTGGGCCCGTTGTCACTGTATGGTATTCACCGGACAAGGCGCCAAGGATATCCCCAAACGCTATCTTGATGAGCGCCGGCTCCCGGGAGGGACGGACTTGGGCATTCGGACGTTTTGTCGCAGGCGTCTAGGCTGAGGATTCGCATCCGCATTCGCATTCGAATCTGCTCCGCGTCTGCACGCCCGGCGCGCGTCAGGCAGCACGGGGACGTTGGTAGAGGCATGGCGAGGAGCGCCTGCCTCCACAACTGGACCCGGCCAATCGTATTGCATGCTCTCCCGCCAGCGTGAGTACGCTCTCCGCCGTCGACGCGTCGGAGCAACTTCGCTTTGGCTTGGATGGACAATGGATCGCGACTTATCCCATGCCGATACCCAGGCGAATGCCAACGCCGGAGGCTCTCGTGATCTGCCTCGCGGCGTGATCAGATAGCCCTGCCTGAGATAAAGCCAGATGCGAGAGAGATTGCAGGCGAGGACCCGGTCGATATCGACATTGGCACCGGGGGGGATGAGATCTGGTGAGACGCTGTCAGGATCACTGGGCTGTACTCACTAGTTTGCGAATTCTGCTCATGTGGGCCAGCAGGCTGCCGCCGATGCCGCTTCGCGGTGCACAATACGCCCCATCCAGTATCCGTTAGACCCGGGGCACCGTATTGCATACGTTCCTGGACGAGTAAAATTGACACCAGGGATCTCTGCGGTCTGCACCGGCCAGGCTCCAGCGTCGCATCGTCGGAATGGGGCAGCGAGGATCGCGGCGACTGCGCATGCGGTTGAGTGATTGGTGAGGAGTCCTGTATGTTGGTGAAAAACTCCACGAGCCGGGCCCACGCAGTGGAGACGGTGTTGGAAACTACTTGGGATTTCTTTTCAGGGGGGTGAGGGTGGAATCCAGGACGACCCAAGGGGTAGATCTCCGGGTGAAGCGTGAAGGCGAGGAAACAGAACAGAACCCAGGAAGACGCGAAGGCGTACCGAAGCGAACACAGCTGCAGGCAGCACGAGCCGGACACCGAAGTCGAGGCTGAGGTCGGCGGAAGCATTCGACGAGCGAGCTCGAGCCAGTGAGAATGCAGAGCGCAGAACTCAGAGTCTGTATTCTCCGCGTTCTGGTTGGTCGCTGGGAGCAGATCGATAGTGTCATAATCCTCCGGGAGCGAATGGAGATCAGCTTGGGGGCTCGCAAGAACGGGAATGCGACCGGGAGGGGGAGGCAGGACGAGTTCGCCCTGTGTGCATGCTCGGTTCGCGCATCCTGGCCGGGTGACAGAACCTAGCCAGGGATAGGCCTTTGCTCAATATGGGGTGGCGGTACCCAGGCTCGCCGGTGCGTCTGAGAACCTGGAAGCACGAACGAGCCTTTCAAGGTTGTAGCCAGAGTGCGCAATCACGATTGCCTCGCCCATCTGGCGCGCGGGGAACTCAACGGTACTGGCCAACGGAATTAGATTGCACCGTGTGGACATCCTAGGCATACTCTACGATACAATACTAGTCACTCTACGGTAGTCTCATCTCGTGTCTCCGGTAAACAATCCGAGCACTGCGAACGCGCCGAGAAAAGCATACATAACAATATTCTGAATCCGCGAAAAACGAAAATCCATATCCGACTGCAATGCTCCAGATGTCCGTCCGTGTATATGCAATAGCAATACAATGCGAACGCGAGACGAACGGTCGCTGCCAATATGATATGCAATACTGATGCTAGTACAGAAGCCAACGAGAACAGAATCGGCAGCGCCGTCGCCCGGAAATGAAACGTCAACCTTCCCTATCTCAGCCCGCGAACCACCGACACGGTCGGGGCAAATCATCGCGATTCGCGGCAAGCTCGGTGGGGTGGGGGTGGGGCGTTCACGCGAGCGCGCACGCGCCCTCCTCCCACTCCCCGCGGGAGATCACGCCGTGCGCCCTACACACGGGGCACGACACCTCGACATCTCCGTCGCCCCCCTCGGTCTCTGCGGCCTCCTGGCCCCACCCTGCGACGCGCTCCGCACTGACCAAGCACGCCGGGTGGAACATGTGCTCGCACACCGCCTTTCCGACAACGCTGCCCTCTGCCCCATCCCCATCGTGCAGCGCGGAGATGGCGATCTGGTGGACCGCAGATGGGTCCGCCGACGACGACGGGTCCGGCTCCTCGTCCGACGGGCCCAGCCCGCAGCTCACGTCTGAACACCTTAGCCCCATCTCCCTCTCGTTTCGCTCCACGACCTGGCGTAGCGTCGGCCCCGGGGCCGGCGGTGGCGCCCACGGACGCTTCTCGACCGGCCTTCTAGGGTTGACGTTGGTCCGGGGCCGCGGCGCCCCATCTACACCCGCACCCGTACCCGCCGGCGGAGGCATGGGCATGTTCAGCGGCGGCATGGGCGGGAAGCCAGCAGGGAGCGGTCCCGTAGAGAACGTGAACCACTGCGGCTGCCCGTTGTTGTTGTCATTATTTCCAGGTGCGGGAGTTCCCGGAGGAGGAGGATGAGGAACGAATGGGGGCAGGGGGCGACCGAGCAGACGCTCGAAGGTGGTTCGGACCGCCTCCTGCAGAAGCGTGTCGTCGAACCGGAAGCCGTTGTTGTCCGTGCGAGGTGGCGGCGGCGGTGGCGGCGCAGCAGGCTGTTGAGGACCCTGGGGATCCGTAGAGCCAGCAGTACCGTTCGCGTGGGAGGCCTGAACACCGTTATTGTTCGGCGGGGCTGCTCCGCCGTTGCGTCCGGGAAAGATGGGAATAATCATGCTGATATCGAAGGTGATAAACGGTGGAAGGGGCTGCCGCTGCTGACCAGGCTCGGTCTGCTCTTGCTCGGGCTGCGGGTCTTGATTGGCAGCAGGCGCGGGCTGGGGTGGGTTTGGTGCATTCTGCGCCTCTGCGGGCGGGGCAGGCGCGGGTGGGGGCTGTGGCGCCCCCGAGAATTGGAAGAATGGAGGTGGTGGCGGAAGCGGACCAAAGAAATTCGGGAACTGCGGTGCGGCGGGGGCAGGACCAGCTGGTGCACCTTCAGGCTGAGGGCCAGCTGCCGCGTTAGGGGCTGGCTGCGGTCGGGGATGGGTCCGAAGCGGCCGCATGGGAGATGGCTTGTAGGTTAGCGAATCAGGATCAATGTCAAACCTACAAGATGGGCAAGTTGTGCGGCCTGGCTTGGAGAACCACGGGAGAAGGCAGGTTGCATGGAACGCGTGTGCACATGGAAGCACCACAACCCTCGGGCGTCGCGTATCTGCCTCAGCAGCGACAGTTGAAGACCCCACCTCGGCCTGCGAGGGCTGGCTTGATGAGGGCGGGCCAGCTAAGGACGCCATAGTTGGGATTGTGTCGTCCACATTCACGGAGGACTCGCGACCTTGCTGAGAAGCGGCCTCCTCGCGGGCAGCCTCGGCTGCTTCAGCGGCCTCAGCTCTCGCCAGCTCAGCATTTCCTTCGAAGCCGCCGCCTTCAGGGTCTAGCAGGCTTTCCCAACACACAGCGCATGTGGGAACCTGACCGCGACCTGTCCCAGGGCCGCCTACGCGCTCCATGCGCTTGACGAGCCCAGCAGGGACGTCTTCGAGGCCTTTAACCAGCCGTTGTGCTCGCTCGGGGTCGTCCCGTTGTTCCAGGAAGTCCATCCCGAATGGGAAGACGAATGGCGGAAACGGTAAACCAAACCCTGGCCCAGGCTGGTTGCCTCCGTCTGTAGATGGAGGGTAGTAGTAAGGCGGCGGGATAGAAATGGGATTATAGCTACCTTGACCTTCTCCTCCTCCGGTTTGTGGCGCTGGACCTTCTCCTGGGTTCTGGAAATTGATGAAGAAGTTCCATCCTTGACCGTGCTCTTGACCGTGCTGATGGTGCTGGTCGGCATGGTCAGTGGCGGGCTGCCGGCCTTCGGGTGCCTGCGCGTTCGTGCCCGGTCTGGGCCCCCGGATTGGTATGAAATCAAACGTCCACGTCATCCCGTTGAGCTGAGGTGGGGGAACGGGCCCCTGCTGGGGTCCAGCGGGGCCATTTGGCTGTGGGGGAGCATGGGCGTCTCGTGAGGGTTGCGGTACTCCGTGATCTTCGGGAATAGACATGTAGCGATGCTCGTCGTCGTGTACTGTCCTCGAATGCCTGCGCTGACGGTTGGATGCTCGAAGGTCGTCCTCGTCCTCATCGTCGTCCTCTACTCGGGTACGTCGTGTGCTGCGAGCACTGGGATCTGGAGTGGTATGAGACGGCTGGGATGACGGACCTGGTTCCGAATCGAAGTCCATGTTGACGTCGTGATTATCCTCGTGAATAGTGACATCCTCGCGGACAAGGGAGGGGTCCATGTCAGAGAGCTGGGGAGATGACATGTTGGTAGTGGCGTGAAAGGCAGGTATTGAGGTATCGGACGAGGAAGGCACAGACTGAATGTGAAGAGGATGACGAGCCAATTGTCATGAGCGGTCGCTCGGAGACGACAAGATGAATGAGACTCACTATAGACCCGACACTAGCACCTGAGCCCGACCCTGAAGGAGCACCAACGGGAGTAGTTCCTAAGTGCGAGACGTGAATGGTAGACTCTAGTGGCTGCAAGTCTGAGACGTCTTGGGCGTCCGACGACAGTGAAGACGACGGATCCGTCGGCTGTGGTTGTGGCTGGTGCTGCGGCAAAAGACCTCGGACCAGGTTGCCGATAGCTTCCCCGAGATGGGGATCCAGGAGATTGTGAAAGAAGCCGTGGTTGTTGTTGTTGTTCGGTTGGTTGTCGCGGTCCATAGAGAAGATGGCTGAGGACGCGATGTTGAGATGATGATAGAACGAGAACAAGGACGTTGAGGGTGACGAGGAGAGTGTATACGAGTGCGAGGATGGCCTTGCACTGCTCCGAGTCGAGCCGCTTAGCAATGACGACGATCCACTTCAGTAAGCGCCCAGACCTTCCTAGAATGTTCGCCCGCTTTCTCCGTATCCGGAAGGCGCCCACTCCCAGTCCCGCCTCTCTCTCTCCCTCTCCTCCATCCTCCTCTTCCTCTGCCAGCGAGACAAGCCACTCACCACTCCCATAATGCACTTCAACGTCAGATACTATCAATGCAAAGCACACGCGATGAATGCAACTCCGTTGGCAATTGATTATACCGACCACATGAACAACAGTCACATATGAGGAATCACCGTTTGTCGTGTGATCCAGCGAATTACGATGTTCACTGAATGCTTCACAATCGTCGCGTCCATGCAGCCCGCCATATATACCTTATTGTGAGCAGACGCGAACCTCATGGCCCGCGCCTCGCGAGGCCCACCATCTCCAACCTCTGCCTAAATTCACAGGGCTGAGCGCGAGCGACGCGACGCCCATGTGAGCCCGCGGACGAACGCACTATTCATCTCGACTTCGATGGTAACCAAGCTGCCCTCCCGAGCGCCCTCCCCATTCGAAGTTCTTCTTCTCGCCTCGTTAAACCTCCCCTGCCGTCTGCCTTTGTGCGCCGGCCCGCCCAACGCCTAAATGGCAGCCGTGGCTTACGCGAAGCCCGTCGACCCGGACCCCCGGGTCCAGTCATTCTCCAAAATGAATGGATGCGTACGCAGCGTCTCCCTCTCTGCATGCTTGCGCGCGCGACTGACGGACATGAACTGACCTCGAAGTGCCCGTTTGTGGCTTCCTCGTTTTGACCTCTAGGCCTTCCCATCGGCCGACCACTCGATCGCTCTCGACGTAACATCGAGCCACAGCCCTGCAAGTTCCAGCACGTCCTAATGGACATCAGATCCAGAGCTCATCTTCACCTTGTCCTGCGCCGACGTACGGGGCTGGTGTGAGCATCGTGGACACGGGCAAAGGTCGATCACCGTTCACCACCGGTAGAGTTGCTGGATGTCCTCGTCTGCCGCATAAAGGAAGGCCTTCTCAAGATTTACTTCCCCTCCCGCCCGCCCACCATCGCACCATTCCTCGCATTAGTGATCAGTCCTGGATGACAGTATCAGTACGTCGTGTCTGACGTCCGTTTTCCCGAATACGGCTTCTCATAGCGCGCACCTGCAGACTTTCATCATCGTCGAGCACCCCAGAAGTCAGCGTCGCGTTCCAAGATGCGGCGGCACGAGCCACAGGACGCTCGGCATTGAATCCGCGGGTGACCTTCTACGTATGTCCTGCTCACCCTCATTGCACTCGCACGCCACTATCCCTCTACGTGTGACCGTAATTCCTGCGGACCATTTTGCATAGCCGCCGGCCCTCCCTTTACTCGCCGCCTCTTCATTCTCCATTCACACTCCCTGCCGTAAGTGTACTTTCGAAGCTATCTGGTCCCCCTGTTCCGTGTTTCTGCATCAAGATATCTTTTCGCAACAGTCACAGTTTTACAATAATACTTCCGCGTTTGAATCACGGCATCTTTGCACGCCTGAACGCCAAGCGTCTCTCGCCGTCATCGTCCGCACCATTGACTGGCTACTGGCATCCCCATATAGCCCATAGCCACCAGCCACACCGGGCGACCCGCACGCACAAGTGGAAACTACGCAGTCCGCCGCAATTGGACACGGGCTGCCTTCGCAAGCCCGAGCATCGACGAATTCTGCCACCGTTAGTGTTCAGTTCGATGTGCGCGCCTGGGTTTCTTTAAGCTCTTCGGAACCATGCAGCGTCAACCATTCATCCGCGTCCTCCTGGCCCCTCCTGCCCCAAAACACCACCTCCCCCGACGTAGCCTCGAACGCGAAGCGACCCAAGCGCCCGCCCGCTTGAATGCCCTCAAAGCTTCCGCGGCGGCCGCTGTCAGCCCCCCGGCTTCTGCGACTGTCGCCCGCCAGCCTGGGCCGTTTATCCCCCTGTACATGGATACGAGCACCCGCGATCGTACAGCTGCAGCCTGCGCCACAACGATGGTGGGCTCCGAGCTACGCCTCACCACTAGCGGCCTGGTTAACCATACCATAGCCGCATGATCGTGCCGCGATCCATCGCGCATCGCTTGTCGGCAAGGCGGGCGCCACCGCCCACGGCACTGGAGCCTGGTACAGTGACACTCTCGAATCTGCCTCTATCTGCCTTGCGGTCGGCCATCTGCAGCTGCCAACGGCACTAGTGCAGGTGCCAGCACTCGGGACGCGCGCCGCTGACGACCCGCCGGCAACGCCACAGGCGCAGACTCCTCCAGAGCGACTGGCGGGCGTTGGGCGGCCGGCGATCGTCGAGGGGCTGCCATCGACATCACTGGCACCGTCACGCTTTCGACATTTCTCATTTAGCGATAGTGCGTGGCATCGAGGGGCGCAGGCTGCTGTATTGTACCGCAGTGCCGGCGGGCGGCCAAGCGACCTTGGAGAGGCTCTAGGCAACCCAAGCCTAAGGGAGAATTAATATTTGGATAAAGGCGAGCCCGGTGCCTGCGCTCGAGAGCGACCTGCCTTGTATGTCGTAGTGCGCTCCGGGGACCTATGCATCACTGACCGGCCGGCGATAGACGATACGGTGGGCCACGATGCACGATGGGCGATGGGCGATACACGATCCACGGACGACCACTGTGACGGCGTCATGGATGGCAGCTCGCGGACGCCCCGGATGGTAACTATGCGCACCGGGGCTAGCAGTGCATCCCGCCCCACCGTGCTTGCCGGTACGATCGTAAATTAGCATCCGCACCTCGTGCGTGTATGTAACGATTGAATACATGACGACAGCCTGAAGGATAAACCGGAGCGCAAGCCTGCCAAAAAAAGTCAGAATCAGCGAGCGAGCAGGCGCTGCGATAAGTACGCCGCGGTGTGGCTCACTCCGGGTCGGAGGCTGCCAGTGCCAAGCTCGCAAGGACGACTGTGAAAGGGCATCGCCATGCAGAGTGTCATTGTCAAATACTTGCTGATACATACAGATCACTGTCGCGGTGTGTGGAGGCGACGAGGCAGACGGTCTATCTCCTGTCAATCTCCACCGCCGCTGAGTATTGATTCTCGCGCTAGTACTTGCTGCGTCCGCCTCGACAGTCCCTCGTTCGCCCGTCTGGGCCTAGCGCAATCCGACATTCAGTCCGTTCACTCGCGAGAAGCGTGAAGGGGTGCTCAGCCTCCCCCGGCGTGGCCCGCCGAGCCGCTGGGTATGTGTAAGTTTGAACTTTCTTTCTCTACTTTCTCTTCCTCTCTCGCCCAGCCCGCGCGCCGCTATGCTCGCCGTGACATCGCGCGGCGGGGCGGACGCGCGCGCGAAGTCGATTGAGAAGTCGGACTTGGCGGTGGCAGGCTAGCCGGCGGGCGCCTGCAGGGGCGGCGGCGAAGCTTCTTTGGAGGGATTCGCGAGTTGTGGAAGCAGAGAGGACGCAGGAGACTCGGTATCGGGCTGGGATTCGGTTTCGCGAGCGGCTGGAGGCGCGGCGCGCATCACATCGATCAGCCGGGCTGCAATTGTGCCTTTCTTCGAACCCCCGCACCAGATCTCGATTCCCGTCCGTCCGGTCCCAACGGCACGCGGGCCCACCCCGGTCGGCGACGTAGCCACCCAGTACTCATTCAGTACCAGAACCCATTGCCCAACCCTAAACACAGACAACCTCTCAACATTGACTCTGCAACGTGGTCCCATGCGGTCCGCCTGCTTCGCCCGGCTTCGCGCGACACGCTTCGGACGGTCGCCACGCGCCACGCCTCTCAGCTTTTATCAGCACCCTCCGATCCCGGCAGCAGCGTTGGGTTCGCAGCGACGTGCGCTCCTGTGAGAAGGGTATATCGTCTGGTGCCTGGTGATTAGGATAGAAATAGACGGTAAGTTAATGCCCCCGGACGCTTTCTCTGTGCGCCCCCGCACCAGAACACGCGCATTCCATTCGCTCGCCCACCCCCAGACGCGCGCGATGCGATCATACCTTCCTCCCTCATCCCCCCTCCCTCTTCGCCTTAATATTAGCAGGCCCGCACGATCCTCGTGTCTATGCAGCCTTGGGCTTCCCGTTCCGCCGGTGCTGTCGCAAATACCGCCGCGCCGCAGGCTGTCCGAACTGTGGGCCGAGGGAGCAGGCGGTGCACGCAAACCGCCAGTCAGTTGACCACGCGCCTCGAAGCAGAGAAGGACGACGCCACATACCCGCACAGTGGGATAAAGAACCAGCAGCGTAGCGCCTACAGTCCAGGCCCACCACACGCTCCTGGGCAGCGGTTCGGGGAACTGCCCTTGGCTCCATTTCGTGATCGCCAGCAGCTCCGTCCCAATCGTGGCCAGCAACAGCCAGACGTGCTGCCCCATTCGTACGGCCCGCCTGTTCGTTCGTAGGACAACCGCCGTGTGCACGAATGATGACGCGGCGGAAGAAGGGGGATCGGCGGGGCGGGGCGCGATTGTCAGTCAGCCGGCGTATCTTAACGGCGCAGACAAGGTTGACACACCTCGGGTCGGTCACATACTGATACAATTCTCGTACTGCCGGAAGCGCACACAAGAATACACCCATCAAACGTGCAATGACGAATGGGTGCTCAGGTTCCATCCAAAGCAACGTCTAGCACGCGTCCACGATGAATTTAGCGTCACTTCGCGCGCCATAAACGAGGGTACGAACCTTCAAATAGAATGGGTTCAGCTCGGCGGCGAGGAAGACGGCTAAAAGCAGCACGACGGTGAAATAATGCATAAACGATGCCGTGCCCTCCCACTTGAACGTCGTCCAATCGTGGGGGGAGAACTGGCTGATGACACGCTTCGTCTTGGAGCGTATGCCTCGCGTTTGGCGGAAGCCGCGCCAAGTGTAACCCTGTAGCTAGTCAGACACGTCCGTGTTGCGGATCTGCATGTTGGCGCCGATACCTTGACTTCGAAGTACTGGCACGTCTTCATACCTAGGATAACAAGCAGCGGCGAAATTAGTTTTAGCGGTCAGCCAGCTGACGCAGGCGGCGCACACTCACCCAAGTACGTGCCGAGCCAGTTGCAGACAAGGACGTCGAGGATCCACTGTGTCCGAAGTCAGTGCCACGCGGTGCGTTGATATCTGCCGCATACGCACATGGTCCCACCAGCACTGTGCCACACCGTTGCCTGCCCTCAGCAAGCGGGCCTGGCAATGACGACGTATGACGTACCTCCGCGAAGTTCGCGAGCTGGTGCTGCAGGCTGTATTCCGCAAATTCAAATGCGACGCTGAGAATCTGTGAGAGCGGAAGGCGCGTCATTCCGCCTGTCAGGATAAAAAAGGGCATAGTAGCGCGGGAGAGGACCGACCCAGCAAAACCAGTAATCGCGGAGGATGAGGGCCTTGCCAAACCACCCGAGCGCGTGCGCCAAACAAAAGATGTCGATCGCGTTCTACGGCCGCATGTTAGCACAGAGACTCTCTCTCGAGGGCGGGGACCGCGGGGCGAATGGAGGCTGGACGCACCCACACGTTGTCGACGGTGAGGTCGCAGTTCTCGGCGTAGCTCTTCTCCGGGAGCGGTCTGCCAAGATTGGGGTCCAGATACTTCATCATCGACCGTGCCGAGTCCAGATCCTGGAAGAGCAGGAAGACCAGGGCGAGCTCGTACAGCAGGTTGATGCCCAAAACCATCCGCCAGAAGGCTGTGTGGGGCGGCGGCCGTCAGATGCGGGGGAAAACACGCGTCCGTGAAACCGCGGGGGGAGGGAGGGCACACACTCACCGGGGTGGGGGCGAATGAACGGGCCGTCGCGGAATTGGATCATCGAGAACAGAAGGAACGAGGCTACGGCGGCGTACACGCCGCTGGCCAATCGTTAACCTCGGATGCAGAGGGCCCGATTCGAGGGGGGATACGAAACGCGAGACTCACATTCGCTGTTTCTCCTGCCCTTCCTTCAGCACGTCCTGCGTCATCGCAACGTACGCCAGGATCGCAAATCCCACCCCCAGCGCAGTTAAGGTTATCGGCTTGTAGAAGAACCTGGACATGCTTGAGCACGGAAGCCGCGACGCCTCTCAGATTCGCGTACGCACTCGACGCTTGTGTCATGTTGTTCTTGAAAGGGGTGGATGTGGGTATAAGGTTCCTTACGATCCGCCTGGAGGACGCGTCGGGTCCCTTGAGCACCTCCGCCAGAGTGTATGCGGTCGCAAAAATACTCACATCAAACCCTGCCCGGATAAACGGACTCAGAGACCTCCTATGACCGCATGGCTCTCAAACAAGGCAAACTCACAGCGAACGGGCGCCCCATCCAGCCCGGGCAGACTGGACTGCTCCTGCATGTCCGGGGGGTGCGCCAGCGGGTTGTCCGACTCGATTTCGTCCACTGGTGATGTCAGCGGGGAAGTGGACGAGAAGCCGTGGTCCTCGCCCGGGTTTCGCGGCATGTCCGTGGGTAAATCGTGGTAGAGTACGCTGTGGTTCGAAGCAGAGACGGTGGAGGATGGTGCATGATCGCGAGCCGTCGCGGGGGTGGCGTGTCCCGTAGCGCGCCACACGCATGCGCCTCGGCAAGGAAAGTAGAAGCGCGCGTGCGGCGGAGACACGTTGGTCACGCTCACGCCAGCGCGTCGCGGGCTCTGAAACCACGTTCTCCACCACATCTTGCCGACGTCGCCGACTCCGTCGCCCGCCTGCCTTCTCAGCGGCCGTGTTCCACTTCGCGGCGGCGACGCGTGCAACCCCGTCGATGTTCGTGCACTGACCGACGACCGCCGTGCGCATTGGAGTTCTCTTAACGCGCATCGTTACGGCATCGGGCGCACTGTGACATGCGCGTGAGTACCCGATCCGTCATTTATTGCGGCAACGGGTCCTGCCCCACGCGTCCCCCAATCGCTGAACTCTCGGAAGCAAAAAAACTAGCGGTCATTGGGGCCGTAACCGGTCCACGTTTTCTTCTTAGCTACGCAACCAACTCAGGCGTCTCGTCGCGAGGGAGGGGGATCGAGCTGGCCCTGGGTGCATCAGTCGTTTACCATCCGGACACCGTCGCGGTGGTCCGGCTGGCAGTATGGTAAGTGGTGATGCCGCGTATGTTTTGCGCCGATGCGAGAAAAACGAGGCAAAGGCCTTGTGGCGAATTAAGGGCTCCCATTATGGCATAACCGACGAGTAAAGGAGAATGAGTAACCAAAGCCAGCTAGTATGTACACCCGAGCACGATGAACGGTCAAGGTTGGCTCCTTGGCGGAGATCGAGGGTCCGAACGGCATTGTTAACCGGGGCCTGCGCAGACAGACAAAGGGCGAAATATTGGGGCCGGACGGCCGCTGGGACTATGGTTTGCGCATGGGGCCGGCGTTCGGGTGTTCGGACGACCACGCGCGACGAGGCGAGGTGGAAACAAGAAATACATCCTTCCGGGGCAAATCAAAGACTCCAGCGGCCGGAAATGCGATCGATATGTGCTGCTGCGCGGCAGAAGTCTTCTAGCCGAGCGGGATCTTGGGAAAATCGACGTGGGGATCTCCTATGTATTCGGGACAGGTCGACCTCGACCCCAGCGCTGCAACCTCTGTCGAAATCAATATAAAGGAGATGGTGGTGGGAGCACTCACACAACACGGTGTTCCAGACGCGAGAAGGGCGGCTGGACCACGGCCTGGGATGGCAGAAGGAGGCAGAAAGATAGAATTCGATGGAAATCTCGTAAGTCCGAAGACTGCTGCGTCCAGGGGAGGAACAAGGAGTGCCATAACCATCTGGCAGACGGTAAGAGCAAGGTACGGCTGCACCACAAATCGCATATGCGTGGAGCGGAACCGTAAGATCGTCGCCCGTAATCCAGATCACGCGAGCTTTCTGCTGCTGTGGATGCCGTTAGAGACGTCAAGCAGGGTCCGAGAACAGGTCGCCATTGCGAAATCCGCGCATACATACGCTCGACACCGTGACGATGGTTACGGTGGCGCGAGCGCAATAGCAAGAAGTGAGCAAGAACCAACAGTGAACATGTGGTCGTACCCGATGGACGCAGCGCCATGTCTAAAAGGTCCGTGTATCACCACTCCCTGGTCGGGCCGTTGGGTTGAAGGCTTGGCAGAGGAGAAAAGGTCTAGAGTGGACGTGGACGTTGACTCGATTCGTCTGGGAGACAGGTAAGGATAGAAAGGTCGGAGTTTTTGAGCCCTGAATAAGCTGGCGTGTGGACTGAAAGGAAAAGAAGTGAGGATTTCTAAACAATTAGACCATATATGAGGGGGGCAGCGCACCAGACAGCTGAGCGTGTCTCATCGTTGATTCCGCAAGAGGCGCTTGGCTGGTCGCGGACGACATAGCGCGCTCTCGAGAATGGAAATGGGCGAGGTATTTGGGGAGCAAACACGGTGTAGGGACGCCACCAGAGGGCATTAGCGAGAGAATTCGGCGGTGGACAGACAACACGCCGTGGAGGCATGGCTGATGGTTGTGTGGGAGCGCTGCTCCGAGAAAGGACGCGATTGAGGGAATCTGGTATCAGATCACGATGACACTCACATGAGCAGAAATCTCAGAGGTGAAGACGGACGTGAGAATGGCGCATTCGCCTCCGTCCGAAGTTGTCGCAAGACTGCCCGCTGCCTTGACTGCTTCAACTTGGAGGAAACAAACCAGAGCGGCGGAGCGTTTTCAGTGGCAGCGCCACAGACCAAACAGGGCTAAACAGCGCACTACGGCTGTCTCGGGCTGCCAATCCACTGCCACTGCCAGCGACGAGGCCCGGTTCGCGGTTGGCCACGAACGACTCCCCCATCTTCCGCCTCTGTTCATCCATCCGTCCAACCCTCCTCTTCCTCTTCGCGCACGGCAGCCTCCTCGGATCATGCTCGCGATGCAGACGTCGGTTGGGTCTTAGTCACCAACGCAGCCCGGTTCGGATCGTGCTCTCTGGCAGCCTTCCTCTCCTCTTCCGTGGCCAGCGCATCCCGGTCTTTTCCCTGATTGCCTCTGCTCCCAACTGCTATGAACTGATTTAGAAATCCCGTCCTCCACCTCTGATTCGACTGCTCCAAGGGCCTCGCACTCGCCTTCAGGGCGTCTTCCCCGCGTCTTCCCCGGTGTTTTCTCCCTGACGCCCATCTCCTGCCCTTCTTAGGGTCGCGACGCCCGTCGATGCAATGGAATATCGAATATCGCTGCGATTGTCCCCGTCCCTGTGTCCTCGAATTGCGATGTCACAGGAAATGACCGTCGCCGAGCGGTCCGGAAGATCACCAGCTGGCCCCGGTTTTGGGTGAGTTTTCCCATCCCAATCCTAAACCAAATCTTGCGCCTTCGGCCGGGCATCCGCACAGTGCCGTTCTTCTAACAGACTCGGAACCTAGATCTAGTCCCATTTCAGCCGTTCGCTGCCAGGCCCTTCCCATCCAATCGTGCGGCAGGAAGACCGCGCACCCCTTGGCTAGCCAGGTCCGCGGTGTGTGACAAGTCTGTCCTGCATGATCGGACAGATTCCCTCATCGCTCGTTCGCGGGACCGCAATTGAAGCAGACATATCTCCGTTACCCTCTCGTCTTTCGCCCCGGTCCTCTGCCTATACGCGGTGCGTCGTAATTTGTTCCCTTTCACGGCCCGCGGGCGGCAGCGAAAGACGATGGGGACGCTTGGCGCTCTCAGGCATCCCATCCCCTATCCTACCTCCAGATAGCCTAAAGAGATGCGCGCCATGAGTCCGGGCTGGGGAGGGGTGGGTTCGCGCCATCGCGCCGTGGGCTTCTGAACGCCTGCCTGGATTGGACGCCGCAGCGACGGTAGCCGGCTGCTGGGTGCGTCTGTGGCGCAGAGCGGTCCCCGCCTTGGTATCTGGCAGGCGGTCGGGGTGGAGAGGGATTCCAAGATCTGTGCCACTGGGACGTGGTGTGGTAGAGGAGGGCGCTGTGGTCCGCCATGTTCACGTAAGTTATAGAATGCGACGCGCCGGACGGCTCGAACTCAAACGCCACGGTCTGATGGCCCCTTCTGGACGTCATTTGTCACGCTTGTCTCTGCCACGCGCAGGCAGGAGATCTACGCTCCTCTCCCTCTGCCACCCCATCCCAATTCCATCCTCAGACCCGCCCTCGCGCCATGCCAGTGGCTCCCCTCCCCCGGCTCCCCGCTCGCCCTCCGGCCGGCGGGGCGAAGTCCTGCCCACGCGCCTTGCCCGCCGCCCGGCCCATCAGAAGCATAGTTCGCCCCGAGTACGCCGTCGGCATCGAACACGTTCAACTACACATGCCCAATCATACCCAATCGTTTACCCGGCCGTTCCGTACCATCGTCCTCTGCTTCGACCTTCATCATCCCTGCAACCGCCCAGTAAGTCGCTTCACGCCGTCCACTGTCTGGCACAATGCCCTTCTTCTACGTCAGAGTGTGCATTGTTTATAAAACGTCCGAACTACCATCCTGACGCCGTCTGCTTGATCCCTGTTCGGTGCTATGACGAATGGAGAGGTATGTTCTGCCTGACAGTGATTCCTGTTTCGTGTTGGAGCTTCAGACAGACGTTGTGATTGCATGTGTACGTACATGTCTATGCGAGAGATATGTGCACGATGTTTCCGGTGTCGGTGTTGGCCGCGTGTGATTGGAGGGGAGGGAGGAGAGTTCCTAGATATATTATGCTTAGAACCCGTGTCTTGCTCAGCCGTCGCCTGGCAGCCGCCAGCGACGTCGGAGAACCCGAAGCGTAATGTGAACTTGCTCACTGAAGCTTGCTACAGAACCCCGAGTGGTGCTATCGCGCCGGCGGGAAGGAGCATCGAACGCATCGAATGTGCGACGGCGCCTGGGGGAGGCGCGCTGGGAGGCTTGAAGGCCCATAAACGTGCGGTCCGATTTCTGCTCTGAATCGAAAATCTGAGTTCTTGGATATCATGATTCATATTCATTCCATGCATAACGGCATCCGACGTTGTGCAGGAGCAGAATCTTATCTGCTTCCGGAGACGTCCCCACGCTAGGCGCGATGATTTCCAGAACTCGCACGGGTACCGGTGGGGATATCCCAGTGCCAGCTCCCAGGATGTCACGCCCTGGCTGGGCGTGAACTTGAGACGGGCAACGGCCTACGGTCCAGAAGCGTGCTCAGGGCCGTGAATTCCTCGCCCTCCCGCTCCTGTTTGTCCTTCGAAGCCAAAACGGTGGATCGGTATCCGTCCAGATCTACTCAATCTGGGAGTGAAGGCGTCCTGCCATGGCGCTCGCACAGGTCTCCTCGTACATAAAGATCCTTGGCCATGTCCGTCCCGTCTACTCCTCCGAGTCCGTCTCATACTCTCCATCGCCCCACCCATCCCGGCCATGACCATGTCATCTGCCGCTGTGCTTCCCCAAGACACCCTTCCCCAGCCTCTCCAGTTCAAGGGCGAAATTATGGACTTCGACCTCGCAGGCCTGGAGGTCGATCACCGCAAGCGGTGAGCCATCCTTCACGCACTTCGCCCCCTCCCCTCCACTCATCCCCATCCCTCTAGACGACGCAACCGCACCACGCAATCATGTCTGAACTGCCACACCTCCAAGCGCAAGGTACGCGTCCATTATACGCGACCCCACCCCTCCGTCTTCTGGCGCAGCGCTCTGATACATTTGTCTGTAGTGCGACAGGAAGCGACCCTGCCAGCGCTGCATACAGTTGGGGCTGGTGCGACTTCCTTCCTTATACATCCTTAACTTTGCGCTCACCCCCACGCAGACTGGCCTCTGTGTATACGAGGTGGACGACCCCGCCCTGCGGTACGTCGCGTCTCGCTGAGTGTGCGCGCGCGCCTCGCGATCCATGTATGCTCATCTCCCACCCAGGGATGATCCGAACATCGACGAGAACACGCGCCTGCGGAACCGTATCGCCGAGCTAGAAAGCCTTGTCCGCGAGCTTCGAGGTTCGTCCTCCATCTCCACTCTATCTGAGCCCGTCCCCCCTCCCTTCCCCCGCGCGCGCCTCGAGGCGTGCCTGTGTGTGTCCACCTCCATCACGCATATGCTCAACGATCGACGGTCACGACAGGCAAGCCCCATCCGAAATGGGCGGAGCCCAACTTCTGCGACGGCGACGCAAACGAGAAGTGGCACTCGCGCTCGTCCCGGCGCCTCCAGTACCAGAAGGTTGGCCGCGATAGACACGACGACGGCCAGCACCTGCAAGGCGCAAACGGCCGCGGGCCGCCCGCCATCAAGACCGAGCAGGCGTCCGATCCGTCCCAGCAGAACCTGTACCGGTTCACGCCCAGCCCGACGCACCCCACCGTGGACGGCAGTTCGGGGCACTCGTACGGACTCTATCGCAACCAGCAGGCGCATGGGCACGGGCAAGGCGTGTACTCGCCTGCGGACGACTCGTCATGCTATTCCTCGCCTTCCTCCGCGTCTGTGATGACGTACAGCGAGGCGCGCCACGGCGCGCACGGCGTCTCGAACGGGGACCACTACTACCAGGAGCAGGCGCACCAGCAGTACGTGCAGGCGCAGACGCCGTGCGCGTGCTTGACGAACCCCGCCGCGGGCACCGCGCTCATCGGACTCACGACGCAGCTCCAGAACACCGCCGCGCTCCTCCGGCAGCTCCCCGAGCACGCCACGACGCGCCAGACGTGCGCCGTCGTCAGGCGCGTTACGGAACTGAACGATATAATGCAGTACGTCCCCCGCTTCCCTTGCTGTTATCGGGCGCGCGGTGGCTCATATCTGTGTCTTTGTCCAGCGGGAACACTGTCTCGGGCGGCTCGTCGTCGTACGAGGGCTTGTCCACGCCGACAGAGACGGAGCTCAGCATGTCGCCCATCTCGACGTCGAGCCAGTCGAGCATGGGCGCGAGCGCGCCCAGCATGCACGAGCAGTGGCCGAGCGCGGCGACGATGGCGCAGTCGGCGGCGGGGTACGACTCGTACTTCCCCGTCGCCGCGACGCAGGCGGAGCACGCTGCCGTTTTTCATAAAACGTATCACATCAGCTAGGTCTAGGTCTCCGCGCCACCAGTCGCGGTCGCCCATCCCCAACTTCCCTCGTACACTTGCCAATACCGGATACAGACCGCACCTGTGCGCACACCCATCCCCATCCTCGGACAAATACGGACCCCGCTGTCTCTCGCGCTTGTGCTCGCTATCGATGAAGTTTTTCTGATACTCTGTCAGTGTCCGCGTCCGCTTCCATATCCCATATCCATATCCTCCATATACCACTTGACGTTTCGTGGATACGGGTACGCGATTGGCCCATGGCCGTTGTATTTATGATATGTAGGATGGTGCCCGGCCTCCGGTTCCGGGTTGTACATTACACGCGTACGGCGTCCCGTGTAGGTGTAGCATAGTAGCGTGCAGCGGCATCATCGTAATGTAATGCGGTCCAGTGTCCACAGTCCACCCACATTGCGAGTCCCGTTGCCAAAATTGCCAATCCATCGTCGATACGCATCCGGACACAAATTGCGGCTACACCCCCCGAGCCGAATCGCGCCTCGAATCTCTCGAAGCTCGGGTTGGCCCCCCCGCGGCCACCAGACACAAGCCCACTTCATCTCCTCGTTTCATTTCCACCCCTGCCCGTTCTCACTCCACGAGTCCCCGTTTGCCCGTCCGTTCTCAGCCTGTGCGCGAAGCGCAATTTGTGGGCGGGCTTTATCGTGCGCTGGGGATGGGGATCTGGAAGCGGAAGACACGATCATGATCGCGGCCCCCCGAATCTCGCTTGTCCACGGGCTTCTGCATGCCACCGTGACCACGAGCACGACCGTCTGCGTCCGAATCCGACTGAGAACGCGAATCCGAACCCGAGCCCGATGCGCGGTGCTGGGACTGCTGCTCCTGCTCCTGCTGGGGCTGTTGTTCGAAAGCCCAGATGTCGCGTTCGATAAAGGTCGCGTTTCCGTCCCTTCGGATCAGGATTACCGTGGACAGCCGCGTGCCGTAATACATGGCCATAGCCGAGTCCTCGTCCTGGACCTCTGCTGCTGTTGCTGTTGTTGTTATTGAACCTTCTGACAGTGGCGGCGCGCCCGCAACCGGTACAGTGTCCATCCGTATTGCAGCCCCAACGCCACCGCCTGCGCCATCTGGAGGGGGTGTCGCGTGCGCGGGCCCGGCAGTGTCGAGCGGGACTGGGATGGGGAGCACATGTATGGTGTTGCGCAGCTCGGAGCGGTCGGCGGGCGGCTTCTCGCTCGTCCATCTGGCGCAAATACGTAAAATTAACATGGAAGGACCAGACGGGCCACATCGGTACCCCCGAATCAAAATCAACGCCAGCTCCCCGGCGCCAGCCAGTGAACCTCTGCACGATCGGCGGCATGG
>BACB01003199.1:0-65255 GCA_000338015.2 Ganoderma multipileum BCRC 37180
CGCTAATGCCGAAGGCCCGCACGACCGAGGCCTCAGGCCTCAGGGGGGGAACAGAAAGAAGCGCAAGGACGGGACGCACGTCGGGAGCAAACGCAGAGGCGGGGGTACGGCTCAGAGATGAAGGGGCGGGGGCCACGGGACTCGGAGAGAACACGCGAGGAAGAACGGTTCGATGAGAAGGAGAACAGAAACAGAAAACAAGGCTCACGTCAGAAGCGCGAACAGCCGGTCGGCGATCTGGGCCTCGGTCGCGTCGCGCGGCAGGCCGCGGAGGAGCTCGCGCAGCGCCTCGCGGCCGTGCTGGACCTTGGGCCACTCGTCCGCACCGCGGCCGTCGATGCCGTTCGACATGGCCCCGGTGCGGCGCTCGGCGTCCGACAGCATGCGGCCCGTGATCGTCCCGCCGCCGCCCGAGTTGGTGAGGAACGCGCCGTCGAGCGTGAGGCCGCCACCGGGTGACCCGAGCGCGGGCGAGAGGACGAGGAGGTTGAAACCGGCGTACGGTCTGTCGCGGTGAGCGCTTAGGAACGCGTCGATCGCCGCCTGGAGGGGCTCGCGATGCTGGTGGTTCGGCGTCTTTGGAACCAGGAAGTGGGCTACAAGCTCGCCCCGGGATGAGGCGTACTTCCGGATGGGTTCCGTGATGTTCGTGCTGGGGAAGGGGATGAGTACGGATGCGCGTGGACGGGGACGCGTGATTGGACGGGAGACGCACAGGAGGGCGAGGGTACCAGAGCGAGTGACTCCCGCCCAGGTTCCCCCGGCAAGAAGGTCGCGGCCAGAGAGGACGCTGCCTTGTCCGCCATCATCGGCATTGATAGGGCCGAAGTCGTGCCAGTTAGCGGGAGCGGTAGGCCGATGGAGGTACTCGTCGCGATTGGTACAGAGAATTCTATGGCGACGGAGATGTTAGTTCGCACCCGCCGAGTGCATGACCAAGATAGCTTGGCGAATGGCGATACTCACAAAGCGTACAGTGGGTGATCTAGGGTCCAGAAAGCAACGCACATCTGTAATGGTGATTGGGAGAGGACGAGGCTGGGTGCAGAGTAAAATTTACGGCAAGGACATGAAGCGGGAAACTGAAGGAGGAGGCGGGCTGTGCAAAATGAAAGGCTTACCTGAAAGGGTGAGAGGATCAGCGCGAGAGGGTCGGAACTGTTGAGTGGTACAAGATGGCTGGATGTCGGATGACCTTGGCAAGTGGCCTAGGGACTGGCATGGACGTACTAGTAGTGGTTAAAAGAAGGCTCCAGATAGGGGGACAGAGTCGCAGAAGGTTAGGTCTATGGAAAGGGATGCAATGGGAGGGTAGGTTCTGGACGGGGTTGACAGGACTCAAACGGCAGCGATACTGTCCGGATTACGGTAGGATGAACGGCCGGATGAGGAAGAGAGCTGATTGGCATGTATTAGATCGGCATCTGCGCAGAGAGTGTGCTCGGTGCTGGTACTGTATGTGCTGTTCTTGCACGGGATTGGCTGGATGGGCGGGGAAGGCAGCGATCGCCTGGGGATCGGCTGGCAGTGAACGAGGGCTCTTCGACGCTGGCCAATTCGCGAATCGGGAGGAGAGCCCGGCAAAGGCCTGGGCGTCGCACAGCCCCTGGCCAATCAGCATCCGGGGTATGGGCGCCTGGAAGGGAGTGTGGAGTGACAAGTGGTCGCGGTGGACGCAGCTCGGTTCACGGTGGCCATCTTCCAATTGGTGCTGACCTTGAACACCGTCTTCTAGCTGCATCAGCCCACCCCACTGTGCCCGCCTTTCTCAGCTCTGACACCTCGCCGTCTGGAGGCCATCCCCGCATATCCCAGGGCATGCACCCCACCACCATACCCACTGTCATTCTAGACAATGGCGCCTCGACCATCAAGGCGGGCATTCTAGGCGTCCACGACCTCCATCCCCGGTTTGTCCGACTCTCCTCTACGTACACATGACCCCATCCTGACACTCACATAGAGTCATCCCCAACGCTATCGTTCGCGCCAAACCCGACAATGCCACCTACATTGGACACGAGTTGGCAAACTGCCGTGATTTCACCTCCCTCCGCTTCCGTCTCCCCTTCGAGAAGGTCCGTTACGAGATCATCATTCGCGCCCTGGCGCACAACATAGACATCCCATCTGCTAGGGGTTTCTCGTCGACTGGGATGCCCAAAAGGCCGTCTGGGATGGCCTCTTCTCCGCAGAAGTCTTGGCGGTCAGTTAACCATCGCCCGCCAGCGCTGTCATCGCTCCCCCACTTGACACCGTCAATGCATCATCGTCGCAGGTCAATACTTCCGATGCCTCGTTGCTCATAACAGAACCCTACTTCAATCTTCCCAACATTCAAGACGTCTACGACCAGTTCATGTTTGAGGAATACGAATTTAGATCTTATTTCAGATGCACACGTCTGTTCGTTTCTAAACGCTCACTTAAACTCAAACTTATCCCCTCCCTCGGCCTGATCCTCCTCTAGCTGCGTCCCTCATATCTCACGGCCCCCTCTTCGCTCAGCATGATTTGCCCCCACCCGAGTGCTTACTTATCATTGACTCGGGCTTTAGCTTCACTCACGTCGTCCCAGTCCTCAACGGGGAACTCGTATGGGAGGCAGTGAAGAGGTGAGCGAAGCGCACCTCCTATCGCAACCTTATGCCACGCACGTCCATGCTGACTGAGCCTCCGCTCCAAGAATCGACGTCGGTGGGAAGCTACTGACCAACCACCTCAAAGAGACCGTCTCATACCGCCAATGGAACATGATGGAAGAAACGCACATCATGAACGAAATCAAGGAGGCCTGTTGTTTTGTCTCCGAGGACTTCGCGGCCGACCTCGAGACCTGCCGGTGCGTTAATATCAATACCGCTCTGGCCGCATCTCCCCGAGTGCTCGTGCCTAACGCATTGTCCCCGTTACCTTGCTCCCTCGTGTCGGCTCCCCGGCTGCTGTCGCTTCGCGGGCTCCTCCCCCAACTCAATCCCGCGTCGCAATACAGCGCGCGGCCAACAGCGAACCCGATAGTCCAGGAGTACATCTTCCCGGACTACTCCGCACGCCGGCCAGGGCGGATACGTAATCCGGGCGAATCGCTCGACGAGAGCACCCAGCAGACCCTGAGGATGTCCAACGAGCGGTTCTCCGTCCCAGAGATCCTCTTCCGTCCGACCAATATCGGCAAATATCACTCCCATGCCGTCTACTGCGTACGAACTCTCGCTCACCCTGATTTTCACCTCTGCCCCCCGCGCATATCACACAGGTCTCGACCAGGCAGGGCTCAGCGCAACGGTGGCGGCGAGCATAGCGCTCCTGCCGGAAGATCTGCAGGGCATGTTTTGGGCAAACATAGGTTTAATCGGTGGCAACACCGCCATGCCTGGTTTCCGGGACAGATTGTACGTACCCCCCTCCCATCGCGCCGTCCCTGCCCATGGGGCACTAGCAGCCGCCACAGCGGCTGCGACGCCTTCGATCCCTCCCTCCCCCTGCCATATCGAGTCCCCCTGCGCCCACCGTGTATTCCGGCCATGCGCCTATTCCGTATCCAGTGTCCGCCACACCCCACTCACTGACGCATCGGCCGCCCGTGCATTGACAGGACCTCCGAGCTGCGCTCGCTCGCGCCAATCGAATGCGAAGTGCGCGTGTACGCCTCAGCCGAGTACGTCCTATCCCTTATTCCTTCCTCACTTCCCATCCCTGTATTCTCGGACTCGCCTTCCGTGCCCTCGGACTTGCCCACGCCAGCGTGCCCGCCGTGGCGCGCGCGAGTCGTGAGCCGGTGCGTGCCCCACCCGAATGTTGCTGTCCGCCTTCCTTTCTCGTGCCGTACGCAAACGCCCCATCTGAGATAGGCAACTGATGCTACCCCGTTCGCTGATGCATGTACACACACAGGCCGATCCTGGAGGCGTACCGGGCGGCCACTGCGTTTGCCGCGCGGCCCGAGTTCGCCTCGCGCTGCGTCGTGACGAGGGAGGAGTACCAGGAGATGGGGTCCAGCGCGTGCCGCCGCAAGTTTCGCGATTGGAAGCCCGCCCCTGTCGATAGGGAACAGCAACAGCCGGCGGCGAGCAAAAGCGCGGCACGCGGCAAGGCGCGGTCGAGGGGGTCGAGCGGGAGGGACAGCGCGTCGGACGACTCAGACTCAGACAGGGACGGGGGCTCGCCGCGCCCAGCGCAGCCGACGAAGAAGCCGGGGCGTGGGAGAGGTCGAGGGAGGGGTGGGCGAGGGGCAGCAGGCGGGAGGCGCGGGGGGTAAAATGAACGGACGGGAACTGTAGCCTGGATAATGGAGCGTGGAAGCATGGGTCCCTGCTGGCCGTGATGCGCGATGCGTCATGGGAGATGGGGCGATGGGGCGATGAAGACTTCGGGATCACGACGCGCGATCGGACGCGGCGGGGTCGACGGGCACCCACGGGAGCACGCGCGTGCCTCGCGAAACTGTATTGCCATCTATTGTGCGCAGGTGTTCGTGCCGCGCGGGCAGCGCAATATAATGCAATAGAAATACAGGGTTTTCTGGGCCAGCGGCGGGTCGGCGACGACTCGACGACAAGACAGGAACGACACCGGGCCGTGTCCCCAAGAGTAACAATGCACCTCGCGCTGTGTTGCTTCGAGTGCTGCGTAGCTGGATGATTCGTTCAGCATTATTTCGGGCATTGTGCACCGGGTGGGCCAGTCAAGCCCCAGCTCGACGCACTCCCACCCACCAGGCGGGAGAACCGCGATCGCGAGCGGTGGTGGCGACTTCTTTGAATTCGAAAGACCCTTTCAGCGTCCTTGGCTACTAAGGCCCGACTTGCCGTTGGGAGTCCGACGCCGACATGCACGACGGCTTATGATCAAGACTCACGTCGTCTGGGGCGCCCGCGCGGGCTGCAAAAGTAAATGAAGCTTCCAAAACCCGAGGAGGGTGCCGTAAGTAATACCATTACACCAGGGGCTGTGGCACCCGCCGGGAACTTCTTCTAATCATCAGGGTACTCGTACATCATGCGTGCTTTCATAACCATTATCTCAACACCCTTACGCGCATGCGCGGATCGTGGTCGCAGCACCCGAACGCGAGCCGTATCTTCGTATCGTCTGCGTATCTCGAACTTCTCGGGCGACTCAGGAGACGCGCACTGCGCCGTGGCGCGAGGTGCGGTGAGTTGTGCAAAGGGTCTTCGAGTCGGGCCGTGAGGGCTTGGCGTCGTCGTTCGGCCAAACCTGCTACTCGCGCGGTTCGCCGAGGATGGCGTATATTCTGTGCAACGTGCTCGGTTAGCAACGGTTTCAGACCGGTGTGCGCCAGAACCCTCAGAAAACTCCAAACTCAGCTCCGTAGACCAGGTCCCAAGGGGGCACAGGCGGACGGCGCAGCGCGCACGAAGCAGTCCACCCTTGAGGGTCTGGCTTCTGAAGTCTGAAGCTTCGAGGCTCCTGATTCGGCCCTACCGCAGGCGTAAAATGAGGAGTTCTGGAGGCTCACTCACCTATCAAGCTCGCGCACGAATTCGGTAGGGTCGTCCTCGTGCTCACCCCTGATGTCACGCCAGACGACGGCAGGAATCGGGTGGTCCGGGACCCGAAGCTTTTCGAGCAGCGCGCTCACCGAGTCCGGAGTGCCGCTAGAACCCGCGGCACCGGCGTTCGGCGGAGGACAAGCATTACTGAGGGCGGTTAGGTGCTCAGTAACGAGGCCCTCGAGCCTGCGCCACTCGTACGGCGGCTGGTCCTCGCCGTCATCGAGGTAGAAGCTTAGCGAGGACTCGTGCAGCGTCGTGATTTGCACGCGCGTCCCGAACGTCAGCCACTGGTACCGGCCCTTCAGCGGGAGGAGGGTTGGATGCCGGATTGCGGTCAGAGGCCCGAAGCTTGCTGGGTCTTGGTATGGGTCGTACATCGCCTGGCGGCCGTCCTCGTCCATCTGGAGGTCTTGGTCGCCGTTCCTATGTCCCTGGAATTCGTCGTCCATCTCGAAGACGCCGTCGACAGTCATAGTCGTGTCCCCGTCGGCCTCGGCGATGGAAGAGCCTTGCGCCACTCCCTGTTTCCGAATGGGAGGCGACGGGTCGATCGGCAAGCACATATGCTTAGCTTGCGGGATCGGCGGCGGCCCACTTGCGACGAACAGAGGCGCGAGCACCTCGGCATGCCGCAGCGGAGGATCGTCCTCGCAGGCGCCGTCCGCGTACTCGGGCTGCATCCCGGACCACACGACGAGCCCGACATAGCGCTTCGGCCGGAGCTGCATCAGCGCCTCGCGTTTGGCAGGCTCCTCGCACATGTTCGCGATGACGGCCGTGTCGATCGAGAACGCGACGTAATGCGAATGCAGGACGCGCCAGATATCCGGGGGAAGGCCACTGGGGTTCGGCTCCCCGCAGATGCTCTCCGTGATCGAGGGACGTCGCTGTCGCAGCTCAGCCGTGCGTGGCCGTTCGGGCACCAGTTCGGCTTCCCAGGAGATGGAGGATAGCATCGCGACGTCCTTTGCGGAGAGGGACGCCCCAGGACTGATGGGGCGTGGGCGGCTAAAGTCCATGTCGAGAGGTGGGAACTGATGCTTGAACTCTCGCATGTTGAGCGAATAGATGAGGTTGGGAAGTGTTGAGAAGTCAAGGTCGGATCGCGAAAGGTTCGTAGCGGGAAGATAACGAGTTGGGGAAGTTCGTCGACGTAGGGAAGTTTATAGCTGATGAAGCCGACGCTTTGACCTATTGTCAAAGGGAAAAGGCAAAAGACCTGAGCCACAGCGCGTGTCTCATGCCGCGGGCCTAAGCCACCACAACAATGGCTCTCCATTTCACTTCGACCGAGACACCGCGACCACAAAAGCGTCAGTGAGGGGACTGACGTGGTGTGTGGCCTATCCTGAACAGTGAAAGAAAAGTTGACGTACATTCACAAAGCGAGAGTTGAATAGAGATATACGTAACGTATTGATCCGTCCGAACAAAACGACAACGCCGACCACCGAAGCCCGCCGCATTATGCAGCCGACTCGCGCTCCATACGCCGCCGTTTCCTTTCCTGGTCCTCGAAAATGAGTCGCTCAGCCGCGGAAAGCTCCCTCTTCTTGCCGTTCGTCTTCTCCGTCTCGTTTGACACCGAAGCAGAAGGACAAGCAGCTGCCTGCTTGAAGACGTTGGAGCGCTTGAGAGGATTGGAAGCTTTTAGCGGGTTGGTGGCAGGCTTGAGAGCGTTGAGCTTGATGCTGGAAGAGGATGCCCCTGGCTTCGGCGTTAACGATAGAACGATTTTCTCTGCCGCCTCATCGCGCTGGAGGCCAACGTCCTCTGCAGGCGGTGACTCTTCGAGTTTAGACCCGGAGGGGCCAGCCTCGGCGGCCGCGCGCTCGATCTGCTCCTCAATAAGCATCCGCTCACGCTGCTCATCAGAGACCGACATTCGCTCCTTCTTCAGGGAGGCTTCCTGCAAAGTAGAGTATGGTTAGCGAGCCTGAGCTACTATGGTAAATACGAATCTCAAGGAGAGATAAGCCGCGACGATTCTCCGCCAGGAGCAGAATAACAATCGGTCCCTTACTCTGCTTGAGGATTTCTTCCTCCCACGAAGAGCAGGCGGCAGGCGGCAAACTTAAACGAACCCACCGACGCCGCTGCCTTTTCGGCCAACCGATTGTCCCCGCTTACGCCTTGATGCCCGGGCGTACCAGTTTCGAGACTGAGCCGGATAGCGTCACCAACATGCATTCGCCACTCCTCGCAGTGATGTTCACACGGCAGCCAGATATGGCAGTGGCATACGAACGTGTAACATCCCACAGCGATGTGATGCCGGTGGTCGTCTGCAGCGGCTGGCTAACCTCCACGGACATTGCACTCGGAACATTCGGCAAGTACGAAAGGAGAAAAAGAAGCTGGGAACCGGAGAACTCACCTGCTTCGCCAGGGCCTTTGGGCTGTTGTCTATCCACGCAATGAACCATCCCTTCTCCGTCTCATCCACCCTCGCAATACCGGTCCGACCGAGGTGCTTCACGAACTCGGTGAGGGTGACCCAGCGAGTCGCGTTCATGTGTAGATGGTTCTTGTCCTGGATGAACTCTTGGTAGACGTTGTTCGCCTTCACACGCTTGGTGCCGAACCGGCGGGACAGAAGCTGAACAAAGTCGTGCTGGAACTGGGACGAGAAGTCGGAGATGTGCTTCCCGGCGCTCTCGCCGACGACGAGCATCTGCCGGAGGTGGGACTCGGACTGGGTGTGACACTTGAACCCGTTCTCGTCTCTACATTGTTTCTGGCAGATTTGGCAGTACCAGCGCAGACGCTGAAGACCCTTCGCCTTCATCTTGTTGGCGAGGTACTTCGGGGTACCGACTGGGAAACCCGGTTAGATAACGGCTCAAAGCGTTTGGGACGGAGGCTCACCTTCTGCACGCGGCATTTTGGGCAGAAAAGAGACGTTCTAGAGGGTATTGGATGGGAAGGGCAGAAGACTTGGGCGGAGGCCGCGAGGGCGTAGTGATGGTCGATGCTCACGGCGAGGACTTGGAGCTTGGAGGCCGGCACTGCAGTTGCTGACAAATCAGAGGCTTTAATTGGCTGGCTTATTGGGAGTAAGTATAACCAACTTAGTTCGTAATCGGAGCCTAAAATAAAACAACCAGATTTCAATCCCAGCGATTTACTATTTGTTGTGGCGCCCGTGACCTAATCTGCGTGCATCAGGTGTGGCTGCCATACACATAGACGCGACGCGACGCGTCTCTCACCTCTTCTCGCGTCTCCTCGTCGGCCTTTCTCGCAAATGGCCCCGGAATTGAAGCCTATCGACCCCAAGACACCGCGATGGGAGCCAACCGCGGACCCGGCTGACGTAGTTGTCCCCGGCCTGGACACAACCGCCCCGCCATACGACCAGATCGAGCAAATTGAGCAGCTCATCACGATTAAGTTGCAGGTTCTTTTCCCTTTGTACCTATCTCTTGCGGCATTGCTTACGATGACCCTCAGAACATAGACGCGAACTTTTCGAAGATACAGCATGTGATGGCGAACAGGATACTACCCGCTGTCAAGCGGTATGCCGTTGGCACTCAGCCAGTACGAGAAGCAGCAAAGGTAGGTTCCCCGTCTCGAATGGTACCTTGAATGCGTGGTCAATAGTCTCAACGAGGCTGCTGCGCTTTTCTACGCTTCCACGCATACAGGTGTTCTTTACCTTATGCTCACTATTGCGGACAGTTCTGGACTACATTCTACGAACAAGCCGCCCAAATTCGTATTCCCACCTACGACGACTATAGCGCCGGACAAGAGCAGACGGACGACGGAGAGCCTTCGGAGACTAGCCAGACGAACTTTGATTCTACGCCCGCCGAATCCTCCGCGACCACACAGTCAGACTCGGAGTCCGACGGTGAGACGCCCCACCAGAACAGGACCTTCGACAGGACCCCGTCCGAGGTCTCCTTCGCGCCCGGGCGAGCCGCGGTGTCTTCTACACCCGCGACGGCATACCGTTCGCGGTCACGAAACACTCAAGATAACACTTTCGCGAGTCAAGTTTCAGAACCCATGCCTTCCTGGAGCGCATCTCTCGAGTCGCCTCTCATGCAGCTTAATCGCGACATCCAGAGCCTCGCCGAAGATCGTTCTCTTGCAGGCCGTTCGGCCCCGGCCCTTGACGAGTCAGAAGATTTCGGGGACTCAGAGGATGTCACCCAGCGCGCTATTGCCCCGGTCCTTTTACAGGAGGAGGAGACAACGATCCATGCCAGCGACAAAGGCAAGGCGCGCGAGGGCCCCCAGCCGCTCCTTCACAAGGTGCTGCACAGGAACGCGAACACATCGAACCTCACTGCCGCCACGGGCACCACGAGTCGAACGACTTCCCCATTGAAGTTCAAGCCAAAGACCCCCGTCATCAAGACGCTCAATCCATATCTCCCGCCTGACAGCCATCCATCGGATTGGAAGGGCGTCGTCGACCTCAAGGACCCCGCCGTGGCTAGCCCCCAGCGGAGCGCACGAAAATTAGTTCCTCCCCCCTCGTCGTCTATCAAACTTTCCGCCTACCGGCCCTCCGCGGCGTTCACAGCACGAGCCACTGCGAGAAGCGGCGCCGGCACGAAGACCCCGCCACCTGGAGACGACGACTCATTCGACGAGAACTTTGGAATGTCGCCTCCTGTTATGACCGACTATGCACGCTTGCCCAAGCTTGGAAGAACCCCTAGGCAGGAGGCCGCGGCGCGAATCATGAAGGACCTCGTTGATGTGGAGAGACGTGGAGTCTTTGGGCCTGCGGGAGCCGCAGCGAAGGGAAAAGGCACCGCGGGAGGCGGGTACGGCACTGAGAGCAGCATGAGCTCGATGCCAACCCCACCCTCAATGACGCGTTACTCGCGGCCCTCGTATGTCCCACCCGCCCCGTCGGAGACGAACAGCAGTGTCGTGGACGCCAGTCTGGACAGCATCATGCGCAGGGTGGGACTCAGCGTCCCTGGGTACAACTCTCAGAAGCCCGCGTCCGAGCCTGCCGCAGAACCATCACGCCAGCCTGTCTTCAGTAGTCTGTCTTCAGCGTCTTCCGTGTCTTCCGCTACCATATCCTCTGCTTCGTCGGCGTTCTCAACGACTTCTTCGCGCAGTGCAGCGTCTGCCTCGACTTCGCACGCGCTCCAGCCACCCGATCCCCTCGAGCCAGAACCGTCCATCCACACGCCCCAGCCTCCCCAGTACGACTTCTACGACGACGAAGTGATTGGATGCGGTGGTGTCATGGACGGGGGAGGGGACGATTCCCTCGACTCCCTCGATTACGACGACCACAACACGGGCACGGTCCCCGCCGATTTCCTCTTCGCGAACCAGGACGATCACTCGTTCGACGAGGACTCGTTCGACTCCTCCATGGGCGATGACGAGGAGCCGACGGACGGCACGGCGCCTCCATTCATCATGGGGCCCGATGATGGTGGTGATGGATTTGACGACGACTCGTTCGACGACGGGCAGTTCGACGGACAGGGCGAGGAGGAGACGGTGTTCGGGGTACCGCCCGCGCAGAGACTCGTACAGCAGCAGGCGCAGGCGCAGGGTGGGCTGAGGATGCTCGGGCAGGATCTGTTGCAGGACACGATTGGCATCGGGAAGCAGATGGCGATGGCGGGGAGGGTGGAAGAGAGCCCAACGCCGTGGAATGGGAGGGGTTCTGGTTGATCATCGTATTTGATGCTGGTATAGAGTCCCGTTTGTATCGTTACTTACATGCTTTTTTACCCGCAAATATGATGTATTTCTCCATTACATGCACGGTGCATACAGTAGGCAGTACGCGGCTACCAAGCGAACGCGTCGGGTTGGTCACGTGTACCGCGCACTAACGCCACTTGCGCAAGCGTCGCACGGCGACGGAGAATCCGCCTTCGTCACGGTCTCTTTCCTGGCGACAGCGAACTCATCCCGGCTAACTACTGTCAACCTAGCTTCCTATTGCTCTTCGCCCATTATACAAAAATCGAGCATGCTTCCTACACTCAGTGAGAAGGCCAAGGGCAAGCAACGTGCTACGGAACCAGAGCAGCCCGAATCCGAGGCATCGCCTTCGAAGGATCTCACCATCCGTTTCACGGAGGGCATTCCAGACCTGACTGTACAAGTTGCGGAGAAAGATACCGTGAAAGAAGTCAAGGACAACGTAAGTATTGCAGCCTCTCCGCCTCCGAGTCTCGTCCTCACCGTGTTGTTGTACGCTATAGATCCGTCTAGCCCGGCCACAACTTACAGACAGGCGGCTCAGGCTCATCCACCAGGGGCAGCTTCTGGCGGATTCCGCACAGTTGTATTCCCGGATAGCGTCCGTGCAGGGGCGTCGGAGAAAGCCCACAGCGGCGTCGCCATTCTCACCGGTGGGTGGATATCCGGGTGGAGATGAGGAGGCTGGCGCGGAGGGAGAGGGTGCAGCCGAGGAGAAGGGCATCTCTGCCGGCACGACGTGGCTGCATTGCTCCGTGGGCCCACAATTGAAGGAAGGGGAGGTAGAGGACGGGAAACTTCAGGTGCGTCGTGTTCTGTGCATCCCGCGGCACTCCTCGTCTGGAGGGATGGAAGCTTGCGGGCGCATATGAATATGGGTGTGCTTATGCGTAATCGTTCGAACGTTCATGCATGCTGCATGCTATAGACTGCGCAGCTGAAGCCGCTCCGGGGGTTCGACCGGCTCGCTGCGGCAGGGTTCAGCGAGCAGGACATTGCGAACATACGATTGCAGTTCCATACGCATTCCGCGGGGGACTATTTGGACCAGGAGTTTGATGACCAGGAGGACTGTGCGTACAATTCACAACCAATCTCATAAGCACCTCAATACTGATTCATAATCGCCGCTCTTGCTACAGTTGACGAACACGCCAGAGTCTTGGAAGAACAGTGGATAGACTCGCTGGACGGACGGAGCAGCGACCTGACAAATTCGCAGACGGCGGTCTCGTCACTGCACAACGGCATCGTGCTGGGCTTCTTTTTCCCGCTCCTCCCGCTCTTCTTCTTCCGTGGGCACAAGCCGGCCGTATTCTGGGACGACGGGAGCGAACAGGAGATGATGGTCGAGCCTGTGTTCTCGTAAGTCCATCGTCATCGTCCAGCAAGGTTTGATGACGTGCTGACTGTTGCCTTCAATTTGGGGGTGGGGCCTTGACAGGCGGAAGATGCAAATGGGCATCGTAGTTGGGTTCTTGCTGAACGTTCTGTTCGGGATGTGGACGTACCTGTTATCTTCAGCTTGATCCTGCGAACTCGGGCGTTTCGTATTGCCAGACATCCGTGCGAAGCCGACTGCCGGTTCATCCAAATGTCCAGGCTTTTGAGTTTTGTCATCTCCACGTCCATGACACAGGTACAGTCGTATCTGTTGAAAAACTTTAATCTAACGCAAGTACCTCACGGTTTGAGTTTGGCAGGTCATATGGTGAATATGTCAGAACCGCCCATATTGGGTTGACGATCATTCAAATATTCACCCACCAGACTTCCTCACCAGGCTTTCTGTCTATGGAACGTGGAACGATCCTCGTTGTGGGTCTTCCCCCAACATTGTCGGTGGAGCCACCCCGGACGATGCGGTATAACCCCCGCGAACCTCGGCCACATTAAGTGTGACTGACTGTACCCGTGAGCCAGTGACTGCAAGTCTGCGTTCCCAAGGTTCCTACGGGTCAGTTCGGATACCGGTTTCTGGCCCAGAACCCAGGTTCCGCCCCGGATCTTCCGAGCAGTCGATAGAGCGCCTATTGTCACGAAGGGAGTCACGGCGCTTGTCCCCAGCCCCCAGAACCTGCCTCGTCGAGCAGGTTCCAACGTCAATTCCATTCCAACTAGCTTCAAAGTGGGTATCGCAGCGGAGCCATACAGCCAGCATCCATCGTCCAGTTTTAGAGACATTTTTATGTAGAGATTCGCGGGCGCTCGGAGCGCGAGAGAAAGAGCGGGAGGGAAATACGATAAGCGTTTGTCCGATGCAAACGCGTGCCATACAACGTAGATACATAGCGGTTTATATACGGGGGCGCAAATGTCCTGAATATGTCCAAAAGGAGGGTGCGGGTATCCGTCGGGGGTCGGGATGATAGTGGCGGGATGAGGCAGAGCGGGGAGCACGCGCTCGCTCGTCACAAGGCGGGCGCCAAGAATAACAACATTTTATACACCCAATGATGTGCACTTCTAACCTGGCTGTGCTAAAAGTGCCCTGGGACCTCTCAAACATCGGGTTTTGCCTCACAAAAATATTTAACTCCATATAGGTGTGAGTAGACCCAAGTTAATGCACATAAATCCACAGAAACTGTGCTATGAAGGGTTTACGGTGACACTACATGCCCTTGGAGGCCGGCGCGTACGAGTGTCCCAGCCATACGGTCACGGTCAGTCACGATCAGTCACCCATCAGTCACAGAAGCGCCCTCGTGGAACTTTCGGCGCGGAACCTGGGTTCTGGGTCAGAAACCGGTATCCGAACTGACCCTACGTCGTGGTCTGACCACAGAAGCCGAAGTGCACTGTCACAAGAATCCTTCACGTTCATGCACCGGTACGTACTGCATGGTGGCTGGTATGTGTGTGCCATGCTTCTCAGCTTTTGGGCACCGAGGCGAACAACAACTTGGCATTGCACTCTCAATATAGTCTTGCTGTTCTACCTACGATCTTCTGTGTGCATCCGTCATGTCAAATGCAAGGCTACACGCCGCTTTTATGTGTCCGTTGTATGAAGGCATGCGTGCTCGGTTCCGTGAGTGCTTTGTGTTCCTTATAAGAACGGACCCTGCATTGCGTGGGTAACTCCTACATCTCGTCCACAGCAATACCTTATATTGAACCTGTACGCCGTACGATTACCTCTTTGACAGCACAACGTGGACATCGCATTGACGTCTGTATTATGAACCCGGCTAGCTTGCGTACTCGGATGTAGGCCACGTTTCCAGATGGCGGTTAGAAAAAGGAGACAATAGTGCTTTGTAGCGTCGAGGCGAGTCGGCCATTGATTATTAGCGGGCGTCTATGCGCGATAAAGAACGCGATTGTATATTTGCACAACACGCGCCTTGCCACACCCGTCCACCTCCAAAATTTTCGGAACGAGCTCCCCTTCCCTTTCCTTGTACATATACCCCCTCTCTCACGACTCCAAGGTCTGCTTGGGCTCTTTACACACCATCTAGACGTGTTGATCGACGACAACTGCACAGATGGACTTGCAGACGCTGTCAAATCTCTTCGCCTCCACTTTCAGCCCTGATCCCAATGTTCAGAAATCCTCGGAACTCCAGGTCCGCAAGGTGCGCATACCTACGTGTCCCATTAAGTCACCAGTATAGCTGTACTTATCACGATTTTACCGTATGGGAAGCTCGGCGGACAGGAGGGGATGATCTCGAGCGTTCTCCAGATCGTCGGGAACGATAGCATAGATCAGTGCGTGCTCGACGCGTTTTTTGCCCCTCACAAATCTCATCCGATGGTTGCACAGTGCCACGCGTCTGGCAGCAGCTGTCTACCTCAAAAATCGCGTCTACTCGTCGTACTTCGTCGATTCTGTCGCCCGCCCAGACCAGGTGCCGATCCCACCCTCGGACCGAAACAACCTCAAAGCCACCATCATCCCTCTCATTGTCGCCAGCCCGTCTCGCTCTATCACTGGACAGCTTGCAGGTGCGCTTAAGAATGTCGTCGCGCGCGATTTCCCGGAGCAGTGGCCAGGCCTTGCGGAGGAGGTCAAGAAACTGCTTTCGAGTGGCAACATTCGAGAGGTGCACGCCGGGTGCGTGACTGCCCTTGAGATGGTGCGCGCTTTCCGGTAAGTGATCGTTTGGCATGAAATCTAGAATTGTGTTGTACATGTGTTTCTCCATGCAGTTTCCGCCAAAACAACGACGTCCTCCCCCAACTTGTCGAGGAGTTCTTCCCCACCCTCGTCAACATCGCCTCCCAAACCCTCCAGACCCCTCCCTCTATGGCGAACCAGGACGCGCCAACCGTCCTCCACCTCGTCCTGAAGACCTATTCGACGTCTATCATCCTCCAGCTCAGCTCGCACCAGCAGAACTCCCAGTCTCTCGTCCCGTGGGGCCAACTCCTCTTCCAGGTGGTGCGGCTCCAGATCCCCAAGGACGCCGTGTCCGAGGACGAGGATGAGCGCGAGCGCTCCGAGTGGTGGAAGGCGAAAAAGTGGGCGTACAAGATTCTCGGCCGCCTCTTCCACCGCTTCGGGAACCCGTCCCAGCTCCCGAGCAGCCTGCAGAAGGACTACGGGCAGTTTGCGCAGCACTTCGTGACGACATTCGCGCCCGAGATCTTCAAGATCTACCTCGAGCAGATCCAGCTGTACGTGTCGGGCACGGCATGGCTCTCGAAGAAGTGCCAGTACAGGATCTTCACGTTCTTCACGGAGTGGTATGTCCCCTTGCGGTGTCTTGGAGAGATCGGATTGACCCGTGCTATTTAAACAGCGTGAAGCCGAAATCGACTTGGGCACTCCTCAAGCCCCACTTCCAGGACCTCATTTCGGGATACGTCTACCCTCAGCTTTCCTTCACTCCCGCGAAACAGGAATCATGGCAGACCGACCCTATTGAATTCGTCCGCACCTCTGTTGGTGAGTTTGGGCCTCGATGCCTGGGCTGTTTTGCGTGTTTTACTCACGGAAAATTGTAGATGAGTACGAAACCTTTGACAGCCCCGTTTCTGCTGCCACCACCTTCCTCTTCTCTCTTGCGAGCAACAGGACCAAGACCACCTTCCTCCCAACACTTCAATTCATCCAGCAGGTCCTCCAGGCGTGCGTACTTTCTCACTCTCTTTTCGGCATGATTTCACTAACTAGCGCTGCTATCTGAACAGCAAGCCCGCTGCGCCGCAACGCTATGGTGCGTTGAACATGGCCGCGGCCCTCGGCCCATTCATGATGCGCCACCCGGACGTCAAGGGCGGGATGCAGCAGTTCCTCCTGACGCACGTGTTCCCCGAGTTCAGCGCGCCAGAGCCGTATATGCGCGCGATTGCGTGTGAGGTGCTGGGGACGGCCATCAAGTCCGGATTCAAGTTCACCAACAACGAGGTCCTGCAGCAGGCGCTCACGACCGTCGCGGGGCTCATCGACGATGCCGAGCTCCCGGTGCGCGTCCATGCGACGCTGGCGCTGACCGAGATGGTCACGTACTCGCAGTTTGGTGGGTTATATGCGTGCCTTTGGGACGGTTTGATGGTGTTCTGACGGGCATTTGCAGTGAAGGAGATGGTCGCTCCTCAAGTTGGCAAGGTCATCCAGAGTACGTATCCTTGGTTCGCGAGAAATTTTCCTCACTGACGTGCGATTGTCAGCCCTGCTCAAGCTATCTGAGGAGACCGATCTCGACATTCTCAACAGTAGCATGGAGAGCTTAGTCGAGACGTACCAGACTGAGCTCCTCCCTGTCGCTGCGGAACTCACTGCTCGTCTTGTAAGTCGGAGTCGTTGCATGTACTCTCCCTTTTGCTTAGTTGCGTCACAGTGCGAGACGTACGCCCGCCTTGCCCGCGAGAGCCAGAGTGCGGAGGAAACCGATGGCCACGGGATGGAGCTCGAGGCCGTCATGGAGAGCGACAGTAACGAGGACAAGACGTTCGCGGCGATGGGTGTTGCGAAGACGATCACGACCGTCGTGAACGCGGTGGACTCGAACCCCGAGATCCTTGCGCAGGTGCAGGAGATCATCATCCCGATCGTGAAGCTCACGCTCGAGGCGAAGCTCCTCGACCTGTTCGACAACATGTACGACCTCGTCGACGCGCTCACGTTCAAGCTAAGGAGCATATCGCCGAACATGTGGCCCGTGTTCGAGCTCACGTACAAGCTGTTCAAGAGTGATGCTGTTGACTTCTTGGATGGCGCGTTGTCCTTTTGGCACGTCTCAGATATTCTACATGATGCTAACAAACCGATCATGAATAGAGATGCTGCCGTCCCTTGACAACTTCGTCTCGTTCGGCGTCGATGTCTTCAAGGCCCGCCCCGACTACTGTCAGATGGTCCTTGACATCTACCAGACCTCCATCTCGAGCGACCACCTCGGCGAGAACGACGCCGTCAACGGGTGCAAGCTCGCCGAGTCTCTCCTCCTCAACCTCCGCGGCTCTGTCGACGACGCGCTTCCCGCCATCATTGGCACCGCGCTGCCCGTCATCGACAAGGCAGAGACGAACGCGCTCCGCCTCGCCGCGCTCAACGTCGTGATCAACGCGGTGCTGTACAACCCTGCTGCCGCGCTCAACATCCTCAGCCAGGCGGGGCCCGCCACCGCGCCGGCGTTCTTCGAGAAGTGGTTCGCGGCGATCAACGTCGAAGCGCGCCTGCCGCGCGTGCACGACAAGAAGCTGAGCATCGTCGCTCTGTGTGCGCTCATGGAGATGGACCCCGCTGCCATTCCACAGTCCGTGCAGGAGGGCTTCCCCGGTATCGTCTCGGGCGCGCTGAAGCTATTCAAGGAGTACCCGAAGGCCGTCCAGGGTAAGCCCGACTAAGACAAGTATGAAGCTGGATAAATGCTGACAGTTTGTTGGAATTTGTAGCTCGTAAGGAGCTTGAAGAGGCGTTCCAGGAGGGTGATGATGAAGATGATGATGACGACGACTCCAAGTTCCTCAACATGAATGAAGAGGACGGTACGTGTGAGAGCGCCATTCGTGTAACCGCATTACTTACGTCCGACTTATTCTTTAGACGACGTTTGGGACGAGGATTCGGCTTACGTGGAGATGCTCGCTAATGAGAGTGCACGCCTGCGAGAGAAGTCTGCGAAACAGGCCAACGGCGAGGAGGTTTCGGATGACGAGGAGGAGGACGATATCGAGGAGGAGCTTGGGTACATCAGCCCGCTCGACAACGTCGATCCCTACATTACCTTCAAGCAGGCGTTGACGAGTACGTCTTTGTTTGGAAATTTGAGGGATTGACCGCAGCACTGACTTGTTTGTACAGCATTCCAAATGAAGAACGGCAACGGATACCAAATCGCAACCACCTCGCTCACGGCTGACCTCCAGACGTTCCTCATGGAGGTGATGCGCCTCGCGGACACGCATACTGCTGCCGCTGCCGCTCCTCCTGCATAGACGGTGGAACAGCCTCTCCTGTTCTCCCTTGATTACTAATTTGCTCTCATTGATGACTTTGATATCGTCGCTTTTGCTCTCGATTGTCTTCCGTCTTGTACACCTTACCACACTCTCGATTAGTTTTAATCTCGCGCTCGTGGGGGCTACACAAGTTTTTGACGAGGTGGAAGGGGCTGTTTTCCTACTTACATACACACGAGCATTTCTCTAGTACTACACGTACAGCTCGTCATCAGACAGAGGGGGTGTACAGAGAGAAATGTACGACGCGCATATGATGGATATGAATGAAGATGACCATTACGAAGTTCGTTCCTGCGTTCAATGTTCTAGTCCAAGGGCTCCCGGGGGTACTTTCTCATCGTTGCTAGGTAGTCTTCCCTCTTTTCCAGCTCCCATTCGAGCGGACGGGTAAGCGGCTCGAATGTTTCTCCCCTTGCCTCAATCTCTGCCAGGCGCTTCGCCGTCTCCGATTTCGACCTGTTGACGCTATAAAGTTTGATACGATGGCAAGATGAAGTGACATGCAAGTCCCAGCTGTATGGAGGATGAGGCCTTGAGGCGAGGTATCCACACCGAAGACTGATCGGAGACTTACTTCCATGCGGACCGCACGAAGGTCGGTTCAGTGTTGTTGGAGGAATCCCAAGTGCGGACGCAGAACTCAAGCCAGCCTTGGGCATCGACTGGAACTTTGATGGTCCACAGTCTCCAGGCGTAGTAGTGCTGCTCGGAAAGCTAGATCAGAGTGGGTAAGGGAGACATAGATAAGGATCACCTTCTCCGTTATGTTCTCGGGCTCGACGGGGTACCATACATGACCACTATTAAAGGAGTATGAGCACAGAGACCTTGACAGACGTTTGGTTTAATGTCAAGCGCACCCATCTGGAGAAAGCTCGACGCGTTCGACCCAGTTACCGCCGCCACTATACGACCAGCCCTTCACTTCGATTTCGCCGTCGTGTATGATAACTTGTTTGTCAAGAGGGGAGATGATAGCACTCCTACATTCACAAATCAGCAAGGGCGCTTTCATGGAACACTACTAGTATCCAAGAAAACGTACGAAACCGGCATGTTTTGGATTGAGAACCCATTGGACATCTTAACATTATGTTTACCAATCTATTGACCAAAGGCGGCATGAGCGATGCCTACCTAGCGGTTGAAGAGCGCGAGATTACCTGCTGGTTGTAGTAGAGATACTCCGCCGCCTGCACTGGTCCCATGCTCGGTTCTGGAAGCGCGTTGATCTTGTACAACCACTTCGCGCTCCGCGCCCCGATGTATCCAGTTACCACGGCACGCAGAGGATAACCGTGGATCTTTGGCAGAGGTTTACCATTCATCTCCCACGCGAGAAGGACCTCTTCATTCTGCCGGACCTTGCGCCACGGCACGGAAACGGCGTAGTTGTACACGTTGTTCTTCCTACGAACGTTGGTCAGGGTCACGTTCTGATAGCGAATGAAGCTGGCTCACTTGAAGTAGGTGTCTGCGCCGATGAACTCGAGATGCTTGGCCTCAGGGAGAACGCCACCGCAGGCAATTTTCAGAACTTTCTTCAGCGGCACGCCACGGTACACTGCGGTGCCACTACTCGGACGTTAGGCATGGGGCTCAGGAGGCATGGCTGCAACTCACATTGCACCTTCTCCCCATGGCTAGTATAGCGGATAAGGAATGGGAAAATATATTGCACGGATGAAACAGCTTACGGCGTTGATTAGCTCGTCGCCATCCCCTGGGTAAAGTTGAATCTGCTCAATGCGGCGCGTCCCGCTGCACTGGAGAGTTACGGTGACTTCGGCCTGCCTATGGGTCGCTCGCGGTCAGCAGGACCGAAGGCCGTCGACGTGACTGAATTTTAACTGACGGAAACTTGGAGGGGTCCTTGAGGTCCTTCATGGAGATCTTCACAGGCTTGTTCACAAGCCCTCCAATCTCCAGTTCGAATGCATTCTCATCGATGTCCGGAATGCCACCGTGGTTCCGCACACTGCGCACTGCCGTCAGTCTAGAAAACCCTCACGAAGTGCATAGATACGCACAAATGCCATTCATTGCCAGTGATCTTGCTTTTGATGAGCTCGGGGCGTGGCGTCTCGCCATTGTACGGAAAGTCAAGCAGGTGAATCATACCAGGCTTCTCCTTGAGGACCGTCTCCCAGCTGAAATCGACAATGCTCTTGAGCCCAAGCGCCTCGTGGTACTCCTTCCACCGATAACCAATGAGCACAGGGTTTGTCTTGGGAAGCGGGACGAACTGGAACTCTGGAAACGGCAGGCGGATAGGTATTCAGAATGTTTGTATGTTGCGATAGTACGGACCTGGTATGGGCGTGAACTTTTTCATATTGAGAATCTCGGTGGCGACCCGCTTCCGCTCAGGATTGTCCTCCCATTCAACAAACCTGGATGCCTCTTGAATGTTCGCCTGCGCAAGAGATCAAACTACGATCACTCACCCGCGCCATCCCAGCTTCTCCTGAGGGAAGAGCTCGCTGAGCGGAACGCCTTTGTACGACCTTTCGACTACGCGTTCGTAAGTGGCGGTGTAGGTTTGGAGGTCAGACACCGTCTTCTGGGCATCTTCCAGCGCGGCGCAGGACTTCGCGAGGGCCGCCTTGAGCTCATCGAGCTCGGTATCGCGCCGGGCGATTGTCTCTGCAAGTTCGGGGCTCAAGGGTGGGGCAAGACTCGCAGCGGGCATAGTGGGGTGTCCGAGACTCAATTCTTGCGGTTGGGGAAGCGTTTATATCTCGCGAACACTTCCATCCCGAACGCGCCACAAGCCCCAAGCTCCCACAGAGCCCGAGTAGAAGGCGAGGCTGAGCCTACCCTGAACTTGCAGTAACGTCAGAGTCGCAACTCCCGCAATGGCGCTTCACAGCATGACCGAAGCTTACCGGAGAAGCCTGTAGGCATGGGAAAGGCCAACGATGTCACATGGCTGATGAAATCCTCGACAATCCAATGAGAATGCCAATGCATCCCACCTGTGCAGATAACCTAAGCGCCGTCACTGAAGCACCAGGTCACATTTCGAGTGCTAAGACGATACCTGCTATCATCCTGTGAACGACCACGGAGATGGAAAATCCATTGCATTGAATGGGCGCCACAAACGTGTGGGGAGCGGTTCGAGCTGGGGAAATTCCAAACAAGAAACCCGGAACGGATGGTAACAATGATGTGGCTTCGGCGTCCCCAGATTCTTGGCGCGTTCTACAACCCAGAGTTTCCATCCCTTGAACTGAGGTCAAGGGGCTTGGAAATCGGTTGCCGTCGTTGTCTTAACTTGGATTCGCGTGTTAGCGCACTGAACCCGCCACCCTGAGCGGACGCTGAAGCGCTTTCCCTTTACTTCTTGAAATGGCTGGAACCTAGTAAAGTCCAAGATGTGAATATGGCAGACGGGGTTCGGAAAAATAACTCACCTATCGATGCCGGCTCCTTGTGGCACAGGAATGGTCACACAAAGACCGCCCTTCACACCGTATGGAGAGCATGGTCCATGTTGAGCTTCGGCATGCCGTATGCGATTTCAGGGAAGTGGGAAGTAATCGTAATCGAGGATTGTGACCTCGATCAACGGCGTCCTGCTAAACTCCACGATACCACAAACATTAGTACACAGAATATTTCGTTTGACCTGAACTGACATACCGGTCGGACAGCTCAAAATTTGCCAACTCAGTCCTCACCTGAACGCTACAAACAACGGAGCAAGTACACATTATCCCGAAAGCAAGACGTAGGAATACACGAGCAAAGTATGTATGCGAAAGCAATGCAACATCATCAACAACATATACAATTATAGAGCGGAAGCCTCGTCCGAGAGGATCGCTCGTGCCCACTCCGAGTCACACGCGATGCGCTCCGCGAAGAAGTCGCCCAGAGTCGCGTGAAGCCTTTCGAGCATCTCGGCATCCGCCCCAGAATCCGGGTCGAGGGGAACGGGGCGGGCGGATGGCGGATGAATCATCCTGAAGCCCTCCTAAAACATCGCATCATATCAGCGTCGGTAAGCGGCTACATGCAGTAGATACCGCGCTAAAAAGACTGACCATGACGAGATCAACGAGCTGGCTCGACTCCCCGGGCATGCACTTCTCCCCCACGACCCTGGCACCGCTGCGGTTGACGAGTCCTTGTCGTACAGCCTCTTTCCCGATCGCCATGAGCCCGCGAATGGCACCTTCATGTGTCGCTCGTGTCTTCTTGTTGTCAATCAAACCCACGATCAGAGTTTTCACAATCTTTGTGGGGAGGCCAGGGTACGTCATGGAGTAGTGGGTGAGAAGGTGGGCCAGGATCTGCGCGGCTGTTGTGCGGAGATGCGTTGCGTTTGATGGTGGGAGGGCAGAGTAAAGGAGGATGGAGAACACGGAGGGTAGTAGTTGGTGAAGCTGAACGCATTGTTTCGTGTGGGTATATGTAAAGTAGTATAAGGACGACTTGACTCACGTATGGTTCAACTCCAAGTGTCTGGTTATCTAGCAGCGCAGCAATGACGTCTAGATAGACCTCTAATAGCTTCCCGTCCGTCTCCGTTTGCGATCCACCCCTGAGAGTACTGACGACGCCTTCGCCAACCCAATGAACGAGATATGACAGAAGTGGCGACAACCCTGCGTCGTGTCGTAGACTTGCAAGCGCAGCGGTACGTTTCGCGGGATCGGATGTAGGAGGGAGCAACGACGACGTGAGTCGCGTATAATAGAGTTGAAGCTCACGCGACAGCGTTTGTTTGACAAGAATGTTTTGTTGCTGCGTCTGCTTTCCTGGTTGTACTGGGGACGGGCGGTCGGAGGATGGTGGTGTAAGCGGGAATATCGATCCAGAAACACCGTTCGGAGCACCGTTCTTCGCTGCTGCGCCGTCGAGGTCGCCTTCTCTTGGGGCGGCGGGCGGGTTTTCGGGGATGAGTGGTTGCACACCTTCCACCGCGAGCCAGTGCGCCGTCCAACTGACGCCTTTGGGCATGGTGATCTTCTCCTCGCGGAGGACGCGGTCGAACTCGATCTCTTCGTCCTCGACGAAGTAAACAGGGCCAGCTGATTGTGTCTGTGGAAAGGGAAGTGCTCGTCGGAATGTTGGAGGGTTATGGGGGAAGTGGCCATATAGAGGCTCGATATTGAGGACGCGAAGTGCTTGGTCGATGTCGGAGGTAGTGAGTGTTGTGCGTTTTGCGTGTCGCATGAATCTAGCTGCCTCCTGAAGGGGACATGGGTGTGGTTCGCACCAGAAGGCGATGGAACACGCACCTCGACCACCTGCCGTAGTCGATACTCAACATCACTCGTCAGCGCGGAAGCAACAGCATCCGGTAAATTTGGTATATTTAATGACTCCGCTACGTCCTATCGAAGAACTTAAGTAAGATGTACGCGCCTGGAGTACCATGACTTACCTTAACAGCGTCGACCTTGTAGACCCCAGGTATTCTGGCAGGTACGGGACGGGTTTTGGGGGCTTGTTTGCTCATGATTATGATTTTAGGATAGAACCAATCGGAAAGCCTCCCAGTACTGTTCCTCGCGCAGAAAACGAAAGTATATGTCCAAGAGCAAGAGGGTGTCCGGGAGTAGGAAATGGTCAATGTTCAATTCAGCAACAGCCACATGCACGGCTAGCACTGTCGAGACATAGACGCCCAAGCCAATCTTGGGCGTCTCAGGATCTGAACGGAGGGTGAGCGTCCCGGACTGCCGATATGTGATACTTGACCATTGTGGCCGGCACGCCGACTGCGATTCCTCCCACACCCCATGCTCTGACTGTCATCACATCTTAAGCATTGGCAAACCCGAAGCATCTAGCTTCGGCCTCTGTGTGAGGGTTTCCGAGAGGTGAGCTTACAACTCATTCACTCACTCGCCGTCTCGTTGACATCATACATGTACTCTCCAGCGTCGACGTCGGACACGACAGAAAACTTGGGGCTCTCTCTAATCGGCTATGGCGAACATCGGCCATCTTCCTGTGGAGGTCCTCGAGCAGATCATTCTGCTTCTAGATCCCGTAGACGTCTCCAAGCTCTCCCAAACCAACTCCGCTTACTATAACCTCATTTATCGTGCCGAAGATGAGCATCTGTGGCGCGAACTCTATCTCCTGCAGCCCTTCGATGATCTTCGCAAGTGTTACACTTCCCTAGGCCGTCCACTCGAACAAATCGACTGGAAGGTCCGCTTGCAACGCATAATGCGTGCGCGCACCATCCTCACCAACATTTCGGCTTGCCGCCCTGACGAGCGTTGTACCATCCTGCAAACGCTCATCGACATGGTCCGCACCGTGATACCTGTCTCCCACCCCGACGTCATCGAGATCTCCCTCAACCACGTCTGGGTGACCGCGATGCTCCGCGCTAGCTCCCTTTTGGATCACGACGAGTGGGAGCCGTCTGCGGAGGAACGCCAGCTTCGTGCACAACTGCATTCGTACTTCGGGTTGACCCCAAGGGACTTCCAGCCAGCGAAGCGCACGGAATCGCGCGCGTTTGTCTACGCCATGCGTCATTACAAGTACGACAACGACTTCGGGCCATTTCTCATGGACGGCAGCGGGCGTGTCAACTGGCACCACGTCCGGACGATCCACCATATTATGTCGATGCACATCGTGCCAGCGACGGAGGAGACGGAGTCCGCCGAGTTCAACCTCTTCCCAATGAGCATACCCTGGACGCAGAGCGTATTACCTGACGGTATTGACTTGGACAAGGAGAGGGACTGGGCCGGGGTCACGGGCAGGTGGCAGTGCTCATTCTGCTTTTGCGATCATCGAGAGCTGCTCAGTGAGTTTCGCATGCTCATTGTCAAGCGAGGTATGACTGACTGACTTGGGATCGGGTAACAGTTTACAACGGATTTAACGTACGTCTATGATGTCTAAGCCATCGTGACTCTTATATAACTGCCTGCTTTAGGTGTCCGATACAACTCCTCTAATCACCGACATATTTGACGATCCCGATTTCGTAGAAGTTTTCCGTTCTATCTATGTAGAACTAAGCGTCCTGGGGATCGAGCAAGACCCTGATCATCCTGGCCGACCGCGAATCAATTTTGGTGGTTCCATTGACGGTAATGCTGTCATAGTTGGATACGTCAAGGTCACACCGGATGACCAAATCCGTTGGCATTTCACCTCTGGAGAGCAAGGGAATTCGATATGGAGGTACGCGTATGCAATCATATACTCGATCATCCCGTCTTACAATCTCTGCGCGTACCAATTAGCTCCGAGGGCGTTCAAGTCGGAAATGTCCGTTCTAAGTTCGGCGTGTTAGGGTCATGGACAACGGTGGTGCATGACAGACACGACCCAGTTGGTATGTGGTTACGGTCTCAATTCATGGTGCGTTGTATGACACGCTACGCCGCATTAGGTCCCTTCTGGCTGTGGAAGTCGGGAGAGACGGTAGAGGAAATCTAAGGGTTTTAGTAGTGCTTTGGATACGACGCGACTACTCATCTGGGAACGTATAGAGGGGTAATCACGAGTCGAAGGCTTCCACTGGCATACATCGTTCTGCCATTTACACTGCTTCATTACATACCCATTTCTGTACTTACTTCGGTCTCATGCCGTACTCGCGGTAGGTTACTGTACTAGTCACGGTTCGAACGAAGGTGGTCTTTCGTTTTAAGACTGACTGTGCAAGGGAGCGTAATGAGAGCCCAAGGAAGCACTACCATAACCATATCAGTGCAGTTCGGCGACTGCCGGGGCGCCAAAAGCCCGCCTCAAAGCCCGGGCTTGTCAGTGAATTGCTGCCTACGCGCTCGTCCTGGAGCTCCCCAGTGACCTCAGTTTCAGTGTGTGCCGCAGCACCATCGTTTCCAGGACACGCTCACTCGCCTGCTAGCGCACTAGTACCATCCAGCTCATCAGCGACAGCGCCATCGACACCATGTCGGACCCTCCACCCCGCAAAGTCGGATCGCTGCGCGACCGCATCGCTGCCTTCGAGAACAAGGGCTCCTCCCCAGCCCCAGCCCCACCCCCTCCCCGCCCGAAGCCCGGACACGTCACCTGGCAGCCCAAGCCCGCCTCCCCGACGTCCCCGCGGCTGCCCGTCGCCAGCGATAACGACGATGGCGGCGAGCGCAAGCCAGGCGCTGGCATGTCCGCCGCCGACGCGCAGCAGAGCATCGGGAAGCTCTCGCTCAAGGAGCGCATGGCCGCCCTCCAGGGCTCCGCGACGTTCGGCGGGCCCGCGGGTGGTGCTGCAGGCCCTCCGCCTCCGAGGCCTGCGGGCGAGAAGCCGAAGTGGAAGCCGCCCCCGGTCGTGCAGAAGGTCGAGCCGATCGGAGGAGAGGACGAAGAGGATGCTGCGAAGCCGGCTGTGAGTCCTCCGGCAACAGCGGCTCAAGACGAGAATATGGAGCCTGCAAGATCCCCGCAGGATGAGCTCGAGGCGAAGGAGGATGAGGGTGGGGAGGGCGAGCCGAAGGAGGAAGGAGAGCCGGATCCGGAGGACGAGGAGCGAAAGAGGAGGGCGGCGCTCGCTGCCAGGATGGCAAGATTGGGGGGCGCGAGGGTCGGGATGGGTCCCCCGATCTTTGGAAAGAAGCCAGACATCCCGCCCAAGAGATTGTCGAAATCTGAGGAGAAGCCAAATAAAGATGATATGCCCAAGAAGGAAGAGAAGCCAGCGGAGGTACCTCCACATACACGAACTGTGCCTGAGGGTGCGTGGTGGTCAATTGGATTTAGGAAATTAACCGTAATCGTGTCTTCCCCGTGCAGATCCGACTGTTGATGAGGCTGCTGCTGTCGCCCTGCCTCCCTCCGTGGAGAACAAGGCTGAGGGTTCGGCCGGTATGTTTCATTGGCGTTATGAAGGGAGCATCTTTATGACCTCTATGCACAGATTACTTCCCCGAGCGCAAGGATTCCAGTTCCGATCCTTCCTCTCTCCTCTCCCCAGAGTTGCCGACGGTCCCACCTCCCGTGCGCTCTCCTCATATGCCTGTTCCCCAAGCTCCCAGGAGGGCAGCTCCCCCACGCAAGCGTCCTGCCAAATCGCCATCTCCCGCGCCTCCTGTGCTTGGCGATGGAATCCAAGAGAGTCCTTCTCCGCTCGTTAGCAAGGACGAGACTGCTTCCGTCGAGCAGCCTGAAGAGCACGGGGACCGCCAGCCCGAGGTTACGGAGGGTCAGATTGAAGACATAGTCAAGGAGGTCGTCCCTCAGGCATATGACTCCGCGAAGGCGGCGGAAGTTGAGGAACCTCTCGTCGCCTCGGAACCCGAGTCCGTATCCGAAGAGCATGAGGAAGAACACATCGCCGAACCATCCGTTGCGGTTGTTGTGGAGGTACCTGCCGCTGAAGAGCATGCACCAGAGTCCGTCGCGGAAGAGCCACAACCCGAAGTCCCCTCTCCAGTCGAGCCCGAGCCCCTTACGGAAGACACTCACGAAGCTCAACCCCAGACGCAGCATGAGGAAGAGCACACGCCCGTTCCTGCTCCCGAGCAGCCTGCTGAGGAGCCCGAGGAGGACGAGGCCGCTCGCCGCAAGCGCATCGCCGAGCGCCTTGCCAAATCCGGCGGCTTCAACCCGTTCGCAGGTGGCATGCCGCCTCCCGTCCGCAGAGAGAGCTCCGATTCCGCCCGTTCTCCCCCTCCACCTCCGCGACGCGACAGCCTGCAGGAAGCAACGTCGCCGAAGCCGTCGCTGCCAGAGCGGAAGGCGAGCGTAGGTTCGGTGGAGAGCGGGACGGCGAGGAAGTCGTCTCTGGATGGTAATTAGCTTTCCGCGTTTGGGATTTTGCGCGCGGTGTACGAGTAGATATTGATGTCAGCTGTGCTTCTAGTCGGCGGCTTTGCTCCGGAGGAGCCGCACATACCCGAATCAAGTGCTCCCGCTGCCCATGAACTGTACGAAGAACCCATCGAGGAAGGTTACGAGGACGAAGAAGCAGAGCCAGAGCCACGTGCTGCGGGACACGGAAGCTATGACGACCATGAGGAACACGTCGTGGATGAACTGAAGAGTGAGAAGTACGAGGATGCATACGGACTCGGGGTTGCCCACGCACACAAGATCGCGGAGCAGCCTGAGAACGTCGAGGTTACTGAGCCTGCGCGCCCATCTGCGCCTCCCCGCGCGACAAGGTCTCCTCCGGCTATCCCGCAAGCTCAGTTCCGAGAGGTCGAAGAGGAATTGAAGTCACCACCACCTCCGCCGAGAAGAGATTCCCTGCCTCCTCCCCCACGACGGGTGTCTGTTCCACCTCCACCCCCTCCACCTCCCGTGGAAGAGGTCGAAGAGCATCAGCCAGAATATGACGACGAAGACGATGCATATGCTCGGCATGCTCGAGAAGTCGGATCTGAGCATGAAGCAGAGGAGGAGCATGAGCAGGAGTTTGATGAGCGCGCGGAAGAGGAATACGAATATCACGTTGAAGAGGAAGAGTCCGTTCCACATCCGTCTGCGCCTGCGCGCCATGCCCCAGTACCTCCGCCTCCACCTCCACCTGTGGAGGCGTATGAGGAAGACGAGGAAGAAGAATCGACACCCCCTCCACCGCCACCCCCTCCTCGCATTCCATCTCGCAGTAGCTCCTTGAATGTCCCCCCTCCCCTTGCGCCCCGTCCTCCTCCCGTCCTGCAGGAACACGAATTGCATGAGCCGGAGGAGGTTGACGAGTTCGAAGAGCCTGAAGATGACGAACCCACTCCTCCCCCTCCTCCTCCTCGTTCTGCCCGACCTGTCTCCCAGGTTCCGAGGCCCCCGCCAGTCTCGGCTACGGGTAAGCCGGTTCTGTCTCCTCTCCAGCGTGGCCCTTCTCTCGATCAAGAAATGTTTGACGACACTGACGGCGGTGAATCCTACTCTTGTCCTTGTGCATGATACTTGAACGTTGATGCTAAATGACTATCCGCTTTACAGATCCTATCGACCCACAGTTCTACAGCCCTAAGTCTCCAAGCTCATCGCAGCATGTCACGTCTCCTCAGAGTATGACCTCTCCGCTGGCGTCGCCCCCACTACCTCCTGCAAGGATGGTTTCTCCGCCACCAGTGAGCCCTCCGCCGCCTCCACCGCCGCCTCCTCCGCAAAGAATTGTGTCGCCGCCGCCCGCGTCAGAACGGGCCATCTCTCCTCCAGGCGCACCCAGTTCTTCGCCCCCACCCCCGCCAATCACGGCCCCTCGCCCTGCGGTTGCCCCCCTCACTTCTGGGCCGCAGGAAGGGAGAGCAGAGGATGAAGAGGATTCTGAGCAGGCCCGCCGGCGCACCATCGCGGAGCGCATGGCAAAACTGGGTGGTATTCACTTCGGTGCCCCTCTGCCTATCCCCTCCGCGCGCCGAGCGCCGCCCCCTGAACCTGAGGCTGCCCACGAACGCGATGAAGCCGAAGAGAAACCAGCGGAGGCCGAGGAAGCTGTCCATGAAGAGGAAGAGGAGGACGAGTTTGCGCGCAAGCAGCGCATCGCCGCTCGTATCGCAGGTATGGGTGGCATGCGCTTCGGCATGATGCCGGGCGCCGCCCCGCCCAAACCTCCGCCCCGCGTCCAGCACGACGAGGAAGAAGAGGAGGGCGTTAAGTCTCCGTCGCCTCCCAAGCGTTCTGCGCCTGTACCTCCGCCTCCGCCTCCACCTCCGGCCGCTGAAGAGGACCATGGTTCTGAGTCCGACTATCAGCATGTCTCTGATAGCGACCGCTTTGAGCATGAGGAGAGCGAACTGGAGGAGGTCACCCACGAAGATGCGCAGGAAGAAGCGCCGCCTCCCGTACCCGATCGCCATGCACGACGCGTGTCTTCGGGTCCTCCGCCTGTTCCTCATGCTACGTTCGGTTCTGCGCCTCCGGTTCCGAGAACCCGCCCACCAGCGCCTCCCGCCTTCACGTATCCTCCGCCGCCACACGCTCCTCACCCAGCGCCGACTACTACCGAAACGCAGGGAGGTTTCATTGTCGTCGACCAGCCACAGAGCGATGAGCCCCCTCCGCCGCCCCCGCCTCGTGCCGCGCGTCCACCGGGACGCGCTCCTCCACGTGCACCGCCAACCGCCCCGGAGGGCGAATCGCAATGGGAGGCTCCCTCAATCCCAAGCATTGACTTTGGTGGCGAGACTGACTTGTCCCTCTCTGGACAGTGGTCAGAGGACTCGACGAACTATCCGCCCGCCCCTCCACCTGTATCCCACACCGAGACCGCGCACCCTCTCCCACCCGCTCCTAGTCACCCGCCTCCCGCCGAACGGAACTTCACAGCCGACGAGCTGCAAGCGCAATGGGGCCGTGTTGGTGTGCAAGTGCACGAGATCGCGGCGACGCTGTTCGACAAGTCTAAGAAGAGCCTCGTCGGGGACGGCTCGTACCGCGGGTTCGTCGCCGCGGTCGTCGGGCAGGTGCCGAACGCGGTGCAGCCGACGCCCGGCGCGCTGGACTCGTTCGGGTACCTCGTGTACAGCCAGGCTGGGGCCGCCGTGCAGCGGCGCGTCAGCGACATCATGCCCGGGGACGTGATCGTGGTGAGCGAGGCGAAGTTCAAGGGCCACAAGGGGCTGCAGAGCTACAGCCAGACGGTCGGGGTGGGCGAGCCGCTCGTGGGCGTCATTGGTGACTTTGAGCTGAAGAAGTCGAAGGTCAAGGTGTATCAGGCGAACCAGCATGTGGGGCAGCAGGTACGTCAGCGTTAGGTGTAGGTGTGGCCTACGGATGACTAACGAGAGCATGTAGAGCGTGGAGTCTGTCAGCTATCGACTCGAAGACTTGAAGAGTGGGGCGGTAAAGGTGTGTACGGCGCCTTGTGGACTGCTCCATTGTCCACAATCTGACGGTATCCCTGCAGATATACAGAGTACTAGAAGCCTGAGGGACGCTGGAATCGGACATGACAAGGTTACGAACAAAGGAATCAGCCTCGGGAAGGTCCTTGCGACTGCCAATATCCACAGTACTATTCCGAGTTGGATTGTCTGCTTTGATTTGACGGTCTGTGTACTATAGCATTCACAGGACATCTGCAATACGATTGCCTCTTCTGTCTCAACGTTGGGGTCTGGTATACAGGTGTTTTATCCAATCCCTTTGCAGGATGCGAAGCATGAAGACAGTGCTACCCAGCCTGGCTTCATCGGAAATGTTTATGGACGTAGTGCGTCTCGCGACTGTAAACTGTAAGTCCTATGACGTTTTCGTGGCATTGTGCCACTGATGAGTGGCACTTCCACAGATACTACCTGCATCGTGGTCCAGGTTGGCGCACGCCAAGCGTGCACCCCTCGGAGCAGTATTGTGTTGGCGCTGCCTCATGCCAGCTTCTGGACGTCGACGCTTGTCCCGCGCCCGTCTCCTAGGCCCGCCATGCTTCTACCCAAATAGGCAACCCCTCGCTATAATCACCTTGCCCGACGCTTGTAGTCGGGTGTGAAGAGCGGCATCCTGCTCGGACTGTATGCTCTTCGCCGACAAAGGGGGCCCAGTCGTGTATAATATTCTGACGAACGGCAAGGACATGGCGGACACTCTCCCTCCAACGCACCGTCCGTATCTCGACCCTCCTTGAATACCCTCCACTGCGAACAGCATCATGCAGGCGTCATTCGAAGTCGACCCGCTACTTTGGACTCTAACCTCCTCCTTTGGGACGGCCACGGCATTCTCCGATTCTGCCACCCATGGACCACGTGCACATACTTCGTTCAATCCCGAGCGACCCGAGGTTCTTTTCGACAAACTTTTCGAGGAGCTGATAAAAGATCAAGGAGGGTACGCGAACTCTTCTGCGGTTTACAGGGCCGAGTGTTGAGATTTGTCTTCGCTTCAGCGCACCACCCGAAAATACTACAGACTCGGTCGAGGGCGTTCACTTCGACGTTTCGGAGGATATCAACACAAGTGCCCTGGACTTGAACTTCTATCTACCCGGGCACAGCTGTTCCTTGGAATCGACCTTCCAAGGTGCATCAGGAGAAACTTTCCAGCCCTGTACCCCCTCACCAGCCTACCAGGACCTGTTCTCAGGCTTCTCGTCCCCGGCCATGTCTGTCCGGTGTAGTCCTCCCTTGTCCGCCTCGTCGCCCGCATCGACCTCAGCCTCTCCCCCTCCCCCACGATCTCCTCCCTCTTACTCGCCACATTCTACCGGCAAGCGCAGCGTGACACAGCCCTCGCGGAACGCGCAGATCCCCGCGCACACCAAGCCGCAGCCTGCACGGGCAAACGAGTGTCGCTACTGCCACTGCCGCTTCGGCCGCCGCGCTGACGCCGCACGCCACGAGAAGACGCACTTCGTGCAGGAGTACCAATACGCCTGTCTCGGGGCGCCCGCCGAGGAGTGCGAGTGCGACGAGGCGGACGTCGCCAACGGGTTCGTGCATGACGGGAAACTGATGGTACACGGTTGTCTGACGACGTTCAAGGACCGGAGAGACTCGTATCGCCGCCATTTGGCGATTCGGGGGTGTCCTGGATCCAAGACCGGATATTGGGCGAACGTGAAGGAGGTCGAGGCCACGAGGGCTAAGAGGAAGGCCAACGGGTACTGAGCCGATCCAATATGTGTCCGACGTTAGGCTACGAACCCGTAGACAAGCCTTCTTCGTTTCTGCACTCAGAGAGCATACCTTTCTATATCGCTAAATATTTTCACCATAAAATCCTCTTTCATTGCTTCAGACGATTGTACCACTTCGTGATATCCTCACTCAACAAGCAGTTGTATTATGATCCGCGACATCTCTCGAATTTAGACTGGTGTTCTAGCTACTGTGCGCTTACATATTTCTGAGACACTGGTAGTCCGCTCTAGTAGCATCATTGCACGTTGAGATTACGACACTCGCCCCGCCATGTCATACAACAGTCCATCGTTCAGTCCGTCCATTGAACAATCTGTGAACGCGACTCGCCGAGGAAGGGTCGGGAGAGGAGGTCGTTGAGAAGCGCCCATGGAACTATACCACGTGAGGAGGAATTTCTTGGGCGCTTGTGTGAAAGTCTGTTCCTTGTCCTGGTGTCTCTGTCCATCTGGATCCCCGCCTTTCCTTCTCCCTATCCGTACGCACCATGCCCTCCAAAATAAAGGATAAGAAGGCTTCTTCGAGTAAAGCAGCCCCCACAAAGGAAAAAGGAAAGAGCAAGCTCGCCGTTCCACCTACGAAGCTGCAAAAACGGGCTGCCGATTCCTCGGACGAGTCGGAGCAGGACGTGGAAGGCGAGGAAGAGGAAGATGAGCTCGCATCTGGGTCTGAGGAGGGCGATGGGTGGGAGGATGCGAGCGACGTCGAGGGCGACTCGGACGAAGATGAAGAAGATGTGGACGAGGATGGGATGGAGAGGTTGATGAAGGCGCTTGGAGAGGACGGCTTGGACGAGTTCGCACAAGAACAGCTGCGCGCACTGGAGGAGGGTGATGAGGACGATGAGGACGAAGATGGAGAGGAGGGGTCAGAGGAAGAAGAGGGCGAGAACGTAGAAGAGGCAGCGTCCAGCGTGGGAGAGGAGGATGAAGATGAGGAACGTTCAGAAGAGGACGATGATGAGACGAACGAGGCAGGCCTCAGGGAAGAAGTCCCCATTCCTGTGGACGAGCTTTCAGACGAAGAGATGCTGGACGAGGATGCGATGCCGCGACAAAAGGTTGAGATTGACAACAAGGTGCGTTCACAGTACACACCCCGCGTTGTACAGTCTGACAAATTTGTCTATAGATCGCCATGGAGCGGATACGCGCGACCATCGCGCTTGACTCGTCATTACCATGGACAGAGACCTTGATGGTCACGTATCCCGAGATCATCGACGTCGACGTCGAAGATGACCTCAATCGCGAGCTCGCGTTGTGAGTCCATCTTGTCGCTCGCCTCCTTTCCTCTCCCACTAACCTACCCCGTTTCATCGCGGATATACAGCTACAAGCAAGCCCTACACAGTGCACAGACCGCGCGCTCGCTCGCGCAAAAAGCCAACTTCCCCTTTACCCGACCTATGGACTACTTCGCCGAGATGGTCAAGAGCGACTCGCACATGGAGCGCATCCGCCAGCGCCTGCTCGACGAGAGCGCGGGCATGAAGCGCGCCGAGGAGAAGCGCAAAGAACGCGAGGGCAAGAAATTCGGCAAGCAGGTGCAGCTCGAGAAGATCAAGGAGCGCCAGCAGAACAAGAAGGCCGTCGAGGAGCGCCTCAAGGGCCTTAAGCGCAGTGAGTCTCCAGCTCAGTCCCCGTCATTCCCTCATCCCCTGAAGCGAGAAACGTCTGACCAAACCTTGCCTACGTCACGCAGAACGGAAAGGCGCGCTGGACGGCGGCACGGGCGACGACGAAGACTTCGACGTTGCAGTCGAAGACGCGCTTGCCGACCGCCCCTCCAAACGCACCAAGGGCGCGAACGGCAAGCCCAAGCTACCGCGCGTCGCGCGCGATAAGAAGTTCGGCTTCGGCGGCGGGGGCCGGCGGTCAAAACAGAACACGAAGGACTCGACAGACTCGTTCGTCCAGCGTGGCGGCCCCGGAGGCAAGAGCAGAGGCCCTGGCGGCCAGGGTGGAAAGGGCGGAAAGGGGGCAAAGGGGGCAAAGGGGGGCAAGGGTGCGCCGCCGAAGCGTCCGGGGAAGAGCAGGCGGATGGCTCAGCGGAACCGGTCATAGCGCGATTGGCGAAAGCTGTACCAGGCTGTATCATGCTTCGGCATGTCGCATCGTCGTGTATGGATCGCATTTTGTGTTGCTGGAAGGCCGTGTATGGAAGTGCATTGGTCGTCCGGGATGTTTTACCATGATGGTCGTCGGCCAAGGCACACTTATGACTTCCCATATCCCGTTTCTACTTTGCCTGCTCGAGCATGTGCACGCAATCCGACCGGTTACTTATGGGGGTCGTTGATGCCATGTAACAATGAATGTCTATCGGTACACGAAGGATCGGTAGCAGTACAGTCCAGTGTCCTCAAATCTGGCATTCCACGTTGGCACAATCATGTCAGCCCAAAGTAACTCCATTCCGGCCACCAACTAGTTTTGGGCAATCGCATAGAGCAAGGCCACAATCCGAGCCCAGCCCGGCCGCAGGTCCGCCACGGACTGCGAGTACCTCTCCCTCAAAACGCGTCTGAAGGCTTCAGCTGCATCGGCGGGTCGTCTCGCGACCTGCGCAGAGTCTGCTATCGAAGACGACAAGGATTCGTCAGATCGGTATTTCGCTGTCCCCAACCCGAGCCCGTAGGGTCACGGGGGACCGTATCCGGAGAAACTTGCGCTTGTGGAACGCACCGTTCTGGTATATTGAGAGCCTGCGCCCGTGGCGCGGTTGGCGTACGGGGGATGGCCGGGTGGGGCTATCGCGACGGTACCGTGACCCTGTTCAGACGCGACTACCTGCTGGTGGAAGGAGACCCGCCCGATCCGCTCGTCGTACACACTGCTTCCGGTCCCCGTGCTTGTGCTGTGTGGATCGTACACGGCGTATGCGCTCCGCTGGTTGCGGTGGTCGAGCGTGGCAGGGGGGTAGATAGGCTCATCGACGAACTCCACGGTCTACACGCACCAGGCATACGTCGAGGCACCGCGAAGCAGCGAAGTTGCAGGGGCACGGGGTGGCGATGATGGATTCATGAAGTCCGAGTTCGGAATTGGAACGGCGATCCATAGAAGCAGCGTTGTGGTTCGTAAATCGAGAACGGGAGAAGGATGCGAAAAGTGGGGAAATCAGCAACGTCGCTCGCTCATTTGGATGTTCGCACGAGGGCAGGACATGCCTGGTGAACGTACCGAGATCTGATGACTTTCGGACAACGGCGGTACCTTGCTGATCGGCCAGCCGGGCCTTACGGAGAACTTTGTTGGTGGCTTCGTCTGGTCGAGTCGGGAGTCCATGATGAGTTTTCGGAAGCTGACACGCGCGTTAAGCCTGTGATAGGATAGGATAAGCGGGGAAGGAAGAACTAGTGGTCTAAGACTACTCACGTAGCAAGCAAGGAGTTGGTGTAGACTGGAAATTGGTCCTCGTATTTTAGTCGGGCACGACTTTCCATAGCATATACCTACCTTTGGACAGGATGTTGTGGAACGCGAGCCAGACGAACGTTTGTGGGGACACGAGTTTCTGGCGCTACGTCAGCAACTCGGACGAAAGCAGTCCGCTTATAACCACTCACCGTGAGGAGGGTCAGCACCTGAACGACACTGAACATTGTTTGTCAGGACTTGACTGCATATTTTGAACTGGGGCAAGTACTTACGCCGAAATCGCTCCTCGGTTGACCAAGAACACGATGATGCGATTGAGCATGACGTCCGTCCTATATCATAAAGGAATGAGATGCACGGGAATCGCGTGTACGACATGATTAGGGAACGCACCTGTGGGGAACGCCGGCTTTCTCGCTCCATAAGTACCAACACAACACAACGGTGATCCCAATGTCAACTATGTTGCCGGTGACCCAGTTGGCGATAATAGGGGGCTGTTCGTTTCAGTCGATTTTGTCGCATAATGTGGTCTTAGGGAGTCAAGCGTACATACAATCACATTAGAGGTACCAGTGTCCGCCCAATTGATGTCCTTGATGCTACGGAGACATGTGGGGTCATGACCCGGAATGCGGAACGTCGAGCTGTAGACCTACACTCTGATAAATACCGCTATTATACAAGTAAGCATCGGGGAGATTCGCCTTGAAAGTTAAATGGACAACTTACTAAGAAGACTCGCTTGACAAGATCCGAGCCATCAGCTTTCGTACATCGTTGCATTCCGTCGGATAGACATACCATACGATGCAATTGCAAGAAGTCCCTATAAAGGTTGTAAGTCGTTCGTCAATTGAAGATAGCTGAAGGAATTGACGCACGAAGGATACGGGGATGTACCATAGATGAGGTCGGACTTGGATTCCAATGGCTCAGAGAACGACACCTGGCGGCAGCCAAAAGTATGATAATGACTCACGATGATATATACGCAAGATGAAGAAGCTGTCATAGTCCTGTCAGTGGCGAAAATCACTTAGAGCAAAAGCATCAACCATACACTTGCACGATAAGAACTACGGTGTACTGGGAAGTAAGACATCCGGTTAACGCTGCCACAGGGTACCGAACAGGCTCTACACTTACGGTTACAAGAAGTTCAACCTGAATGCCATAGTGATTTATTATTAGGTAGAACCACCAAACATCACCTAACGACGGACCTGTACGCTCCTATATATCAACGTCATGTTAGTCGATGTGTCACAAGCGTCGAGTAGTAACCCGAAGGAGACTCACCAAACCTCCCGGTTTAGTGCGGGAATGTTCGCAAAGTTGGAAATGAGGTAAAAATATACTGCATGAGAGTTTAGGAAGACCGTTAGCGTGTCGAGGGCCCTGTGCCGATGGAGTCAACAAGAGCTGAAAGGTGCAAGGATTGGTTTTACCATAGAACGCCAACCTAGCGCCAATGGTCAGATGGCGGTCGCTGGAGGCTACGACGGGAAGAAGAGAACTTACATTCACTTTGAGGATTAGCTTATCTCTTGGAAATTCCGCGAAGTAGTAGAGGGATTGCAAGACCGTGACTCCGAAGAGGCTATTGGTGAAGACAATGTCAGATAGTGTGTTTTTCCATGAAGAGGGGCTTACGCAGCAGAAACAATGACAGAGATCAAGAACACGCCGTATGTGCTCCCGAGCTGAGCGGCGGGAGACCCACCGGCAGGGACGATGGAGGAGGTCATGGTACGACTGGGTTGGACGCCGCCTCCGATCGGTTGAACATATACCGGTGGCCAGGACTTCTTGATGGGCTGATGAGAAGATGAGCCGGGAACACCGATTCTGTTCTGCCAACAGGCCGTAATCGCTACGTACGTTTGCCAAAGTCCCGCATGCGATTTCACAAGACAGGTCCACACTTCAATGTGAGATGGTTCCCACTGTCTACTTCGCAAGGTTCAAAGAAGATTGATGAGAGCGACGAGTGGACGTCACCTGGGCCTTGAACGATACGTTCTCCCACCGTCACTGTTGCAAAACTAAGGGCGAATCACGGTGTACAAGTGTGCTCGCAACATTGCTACACGCTAGGCAGACTATGCACGGCCCCGCCATGGTACCTAGAGGAAATATTTAGACGTTTATGATAGAGTGGGGTCACGTAAGAAGAAGCGTGCACGACCTACCATTAGAGATACAGCCGGAACACTTGAACTATACAGTTTACTTTCATTGATAGAGTCTCCTTCCTTGCGACGTCTAGCTGGTGGATTTAATCATAGGATACAGCTTTGACGAGGTGGCCGCGACTCCGGAGAAGTCGTACTGAAAAGGCTAGTCTTGTAGATCATCCCGGCGAACGGGTATAACGGGGTCGCGGTTTCTGGTATTGCATCCAATGCTATCCATGCGCAGAACCGGCGGTGGGACCTGAGACGGAGTTAAGTTAGATGGTCGTCAGAAGCCTGGTGGGCAACACTGGCTGGTTTGCCCACATTCCATTCGTGGCACAATCCAATCGGGCTATACTTTCACACGGCCCGGCACCGCTTCGACGACATTCTCGACAGCCCCAGCGTTCCCCCACTCCCCTTCATTCTCGACGACTATCTCAGCACCAACAGCCCCAGCTCGCCATTCTTACAATCCCCATGTCTTCCTCATCAACGCCAGTGCCATCCAGCGGGTACGCGTCTCCTGCACCATTGTCCACTACTCCTGCTCCCCCGAAACCTAACAACGCTGCCCCCAAACCCAAACCGGTCAACGTGTTTTCTAACGACGGTTCGTTCCTAGAACGATTTCAGCGACTGAAGAAGGTGCGTTGTTCTATTGCGCTCGCTGCTAAACGCTACTAATAGCAGAACTATGATATTTCAGGAGGAGGATGAGAAGAAGAAGGCAGAAGAGACCATCACCAAGTGCGTGCCTTTCCTCGTACTTCCTCAGCGCGTATACTTACCTCACTCTTTTCCCGCGCAGGAAGCGCGAATTCGACAGCCGCTTCGTAAGTCGTGTCTGCGTGTTATGCCACCTGGATCTCACTTTTCCGCCGCAGAAAAACCGGGGCAAGCGCCGTTCTCCTGACTCCTCTAGCTCAACACCTGCCGCAGAGAACCCCGCCAAGAAGCCCAAGGTCGAGGAGCCTTTGAGTGAGTTCTAATCTTTCTAACACGCGATGCATATAGCTGGGGGTACTGAACGTGCACAAGCCCAATATCAGAAAGAGCTTCAGAATTATGCCGACCGGAGCTTGAAGGATAGTGGTATCGGGGTGAGGCCCCTTGTCAAGTAAGCAGTGCAATGGAATGCGCTTGACGCTTCCTGTATGTACGTGCCTTTGATATAGCCTCCTGAACGAATGTTGTCTGCTAATCGCTTCGCTTCGCAGTTTTATGGATGGTCGATAGGTTACCCGCTTTCCCCTTAGATAACTGGTTCAAGTAATGCATGCATTTATAACTACTTCCATGCCCACTCAACTTCGAGCGGTCACGAACTCGACATTACATCCACCTTCGAATGATCGCGAACTCGACATTATATCCGCCTCTCAATTTCTCACCATTCGTTACTGGCAACGGTGTCCTTACCCGCACGCTCGTGCAGTCAGACTCCCACAGTATATTTCGGTCCCGTCTCCACTGTCAACCCTGTGCAACATATGAAACGCTCTCCTCTTCCTGGCTCTCAAGACACCGCAGACGAGGAACGAACAGCCCCGGCCGAACACCCTGCGCAAGTTGCTGCTGGAACCCATCCCTCTGCATCGCGATTCGCGCAGCAGCTTCCTGCTCCATCTCTTCGTCCTGCGATGGCAACTGCGACGGTATTTTCCAGTCGCGCCGCATCGCCTCTGTCGCGGTGCCGTCGCGCTTGGTCTTAGTGGTGGTACTGCTCACGCGAATCTTGGTGTCGGGGTCGGGGCCGGGTCTTGAGCTTGAGGCACACGCAGTCGCACTCTCATCTGGACGATGCATAGACACAGAGCCGCGTCCGTGTCCGCGTTCGCGCTCCTTCCGCGCCTTGTACGATGGCGAGACGAAGTGGGCCGGGACAGCCTTGGCGAGGCGTTCAGCGATCGTCAGGCGTTCCATTCGCGCGTCTTGCCTGCTCTTGTCCTTGAACTTGTCCTTCGAGCTCGAAGGTGTGCCGGGATGGCCGGCCGCCGCAAGCACGGAAGACACTGGGAATGGATCTGCGCGAATTTCGGCGCCTCCTGACGTCGCCGCTACAGATACCGTTATCGCACCCATGATCCGGGAAGTGGGAGAGACAACGTTGACGCCATCCGTGTTCGAGATTTGAACTTTGACTTCCATCTGTTCCTTAGTTGGTGTCCATCTTCTTGAGCTTCGTTGGTCAGAAGTAGCCTGCGGCACTGTCCGACCGGGCCCAACAGCACACGAATGCGGGGAACGAAGGGCTGGAGGGGGATCCGTCGTCCGACTGTCGAGGCGTCGTCGCTTCGCGATGCTCGAGGTATCCTTGCCGCCATCTACACCCGCGACGGACGAGTATTCCTGGGGTCGTTTCCGTAAGTTGTGCAAGTCGATAAGTGGGCCTTGGCTTCCGTTCGGGGGAGAACCAGCAACTGCGTGTACGCTGTTGGGTGATGCTTCCATTGGGCCTATACGGCGTGGAAAGGACATGCCAGCAGGGGCGAAGAGCGACAGGGGTGGGATACGTTCGCCCTTCTCTTTGGCTTTTCCCTTGCCTTCGATGGGGAATGGAAGGCGTCTCGTGTCAGTGTGTGGGGTAGGGATGGTAATCGTCTGGCGTTTCCTAGCAGTGGAGAGTTCGCAAGGCGAGCTGAGTGTTGCCGCTCTGCGAGGAGTCCGCGGTTTCTCGGAGTGATTCGCTTCTACTACGGAGACGTCCTGGGTCCGCGTTCGGCGGCGCGGCGTCTGTGGATCCTCTGGGGGAGGTGATGACGACGAGCATTGTAGCCAGTGTGATAGGTCCTGCGAGCCGTGCTTGGATGTTGGGGTGAGTGGCATATCGCTCGGGAGCCGCACGAGGTGCGAGGCGCCTGCGACAATCGGAGACGACGATATCGAAGAGGTCATGACTGCGTCCAAGGCCGCGTAGGAATGCAACTTTTTGGGAGTACCCGCCTGTTCTCCGAAAATGAACATCGCCATGCGCTCGTGCTTCTCGTCGTCGTCATCGTCCGTATCGGACTCAGGTTCTGGGGACCGCAGGGCTTTGGGTACGGAGTGCCGCTGAAGGCGAGCCATGGCGGCTTCCGATTGCTCGATAGTCGCCCTACCCTGGAAGGCTGGCTTCTGTTTTTCGGCGGTGCGTGCGGGTGGAGGAGAGGACCGCGACGGGTTGGTCTTGCTCCCCGCTTGCTTCGGGCGTACGGGTTCCGAAATCCTCATCGTGGAAGGATGGTAGGAGCCGTCGAGGATCTGCTCTACGGTCCTACTCAGGGAACTTGGCAGGTATCGTTTCATAACCGCCAGCTTCCGGCGCATGCGACCGCTGTCTGCCCACTTCTCGGCGACCTCTCGCGCGCCTTCGCCCTCGAGATTCTTGAATGCAACGTCCTCCCCTTCCGTGCCGGCTCGCACCGTTGCGTCAAGGTCGCTGAAATCCGGTGGCGTTGCTCCTTCGCTCTGGGGAACCGAGGAAGAAGGCTCAGCGAGACAGCCGGCGAACATTCCCTCAATGCAAGCTGCGTCCAGTCCTTTCAGAGCAGGGTCCAGAGTATTTGGCACCACGCGGCGAGGCTTGAACAGCGAGACGAAACGGCGCAGCTCCGGAAGGGTCGAATGTCGTGCGAGTGGCACAAGCTAGGGAAAGTGATTCTTCGGTTCCGATCCCGCGCATACATGTGAGTCTCCACTCACCAGGATGTTGACTCCCTTTCCCCTCTGTATTTGCTCCCGGGTATCTTGAAGATATCTTTGCCATGTCTGGATGTCCATGTTGACCGGATTGACGTATACGACGTGGTGGCCGCTCGGAGTATGGGATTCGCGGCCACTCACCCGAACATGTTCGCATCGCTCGAACCGCTCGCATGCGTGGAACCGGGTCGCGGACTCGTCTTTGGTGATGATAGAACAGAGAAACGGGTCGCCTGTAATGTGAGCATACACGGAGTGTTTATACCGGTCGACGTGGATCTTTGCCAGCCGCGAGTCAATAGGAGGCGAATACGTAGTCGAAGAGACGGCGGACCTTTGTGTCGAACTTCCTGGCAACCTCCTTGTAGATCTCCTCGTATCCCCAGGTCCAGACGTTGAGGAAGAAACGGGTGCTTGGCGGGTACAACGCTATGAGCGATGTCAATCCCACCGCGGCTTCAGTCTGCGCGAAAACGTGCATCGATGAGCCATGGCCATGGGATACGCGCTGGTTCACGCACTTTGGGTGGGACCTCGTAGTCGCTGAGCAGACAAGCAGTATCAAGATAGATGGTATCGAGTGTTGGCAACACGTCGGCGGACGGCGAAGATCGTGATCCGCGAATATAACGCTGGATGAAGGGGTTGCGCTTGAGAGACTCGAGAAACCACGTCTCGGCCCTAAAGTCACCAGTATGGAGCACGGCACCCTTCAGACCCTCCACGACGAACCTGATCGCCATGAAGCTTAAACGACGGGAACCGACGATAGCCGTGTGGATACTTACATAACGGCGCCTGGACAGTGGTTAGCATCGAGCAGAGTGATTTTGACTTCTTCGTCGTCATTGAGAATGAACCGCGTCGGGGTGTGTGTATGTGTGGCTCGCTATATGCGCACTCACAGTAAGCGAAAGTGCCTTTTTTTCACCTATGGTCGACGTACCAGAAGATCCCTCGAGCCTGTATAGTCCACACTCCCATCCTCCATCCGTTGTGGTTCAACCCTCAAATGGGCGAACGTCCGTACATTCTCCGCGCGGAGCTCCGCATCGCGCAACGCCCGTTCTGCATAAACTTCGTGGCGGAGCAGCATTTCCTTCGCGTCGTGGGAGCAGACGACTGTTTGACCAAATGACCGGGCGGAGAGGCCCATAAGATGGTCGGTGTGAGTATGTGTCAGAAGATAGAGGCTTGCAATCTTCTGTCTTCCGGCGAAGGTATGGGTTGACGAGGATGGGTCGGTGAAGTCGTCAACGCGAATCGGGTATGGGGGGATGAAGGCATTGTACGGCGTTCCTTGAGGCATGGTCACTCTAGCGAGAAAGCGTTGCCGCTGGTTAACAGCCTGAAGGGCGGGTTCGATGGCTGGCTCCTTGGACGCGGAGCTTTCCTGCAGCACAGGGGTGCTGTGGTCTGCAGATCGCGTACATTAGTCGTGGGATTATAGTGCCAAAATTGTACCGGAATAGTGCGAGAGACGAACCGTTATACAACAAGTAAAGCCCAAACGACTTTTGTCGTGGTTATCACGTCACGGTTTTGCGGTACAATGGTGGAGGTCGAGGACGATGGGCGGCGACGGGCAATATCGAGTCGACCTCGTGTCGAGGCAACTTGAAAAGATCCAAGATATAAGTTACGAATAAATCAGAGCCCACCAGAGATACTAAAGTACCGAGGCGCCTTGGAAGGCCCTCGAGGATGGGGGCATGCGAGAGAGAGAGAAGGTTGTCGTGAGTTGACCGCCACCCTGTCGCGTGACCATTAAACGTCACAATTCACGTGCGTTTGGTCACGTCACAAGCGTCGGTGACACCCGAGCGGCGCAGACCTCCCGTCTTTCGAGTTGGCACCGCCAGTATATGCATGCGGCGGGCCGATGCCAGTTCTCACCGCGCGTTCCACCCTTCCATAACATATAACTTGTGAGTCCGATGCGGCAATAGTACTTAGACTGTAACAGTGCCATAAGTTAACTGATGACAGGACATTCACACAGAACGTAACTCCGGCGGTGAGGTGACGCGAGACCTCAGGCTGGCGCGCGGTTCCAACGAGGTTCCAGCCATTTGAATTCTGGTGTCTTCACATGAGCCCACAGCACCATCTTTCGCCAAAAAGACACTCTCCGCTCTCCGCCGGGAGCCTCCGGCCTCCATGAGGCTCAGACTTCGTCTCAATGCTCGCGTTAATATTTGAATAGCGTCGGCCGGGAAAATAAACGGTCAGCCTCGGCAAAGAATGACGGGCCGAAGTTTACCTTCTTAGTGACGGCGGAAGTTTGATTTCCGGGAGTCGGATACGAGTCTTTTGACGCTGCAAAATAAACTCGGTCAGTCATTTTCTCTCGGTTCTGTAGCAGCACACCTGACCAGGATTAGCGAACGCGCCCATTGGGCTATTATAAAAACTGCCGAGTCCCGACATCAACTTTGCCTTGTGCAATACTGCCATGGATTCGCTGCAGAGCGTGCTCGCGATTCCCGTTGTCGGAGTCGTCGTGCTGTTGGTGACCCTCTACCAGAGACGTTCTCGTTTCGCAGCTCGTTCTCGAGGGCATCCACTTCCACCAGGCCCTCCAGGTCTTCCCGTCCTCGGAAATTTCTTTGACATTCCTAAGGACGTACCTTGGCAAGGATATCACGATCTTAACCGGCAATATGGTACGTCTTCATTCCTACTTGTCCCCCGCATAGGTGTTGACTGCGAATATTGTTAGGGAGCATCGTCTCTCTCCAAGTGATGGGACAGACAATCATTGTCATCGAAGACCCGAAGGTCGCGGTTGAACTACTCGAAAAGCGCTCAGCTATCTATTCATCACGGCCATCGTCGAACATGATCGTTCTGTGAGTTCTCGTCCCCGTGTCCAGAACATGTGGACTGACCTTTGCTAGGTCCGGGTGGGACCAGTCGCTCCCGCTCATGCCGTACGGCCAGTGGTGGCGCCGCCATAGACGCATGTTCTGGCAGCGCTTTCATCCGGGCGTCGTCTCAAAACAGTTTCCCCTTCAGGAATACTCTGCTCGGAACTTGCTTGTGAGGCTCCTTAACACTCCAGAGCACTTCCAAGAACACGTTCGTTAGTAAGTTTTGTCATTCTAATCACACTGATGCGCATGCTCATCGCACCATTCGCAGTACCCTCAGTGCGTCCATGATCAAGTCAACGTATGGAGTTAATATCGCGGAAGCGGACGACAAGTATATTGCTACAGCCGAAGCCGGAAGCTCCACGAATGAACTACTCATTGATGGCGCTACGATTTTGGAATTCTTTCCTCTATGTGTCCTCCATTATATTCCCCAGTGGTTCCCCGGTCTTGGTATCTTGCGTCGCGTGAAGAAGGGCAGAGAGGCGGTTGACAAAGCGCGATTGGTGCCCTGGGCCGACGGTAAGGCGCTCATGGTGAGTTCTATAGCATTATATTGATGCGTCGCCTCGTTACTTATGCTCGACTGTTCTTTGTGTGGTTCAGATGGCAGGCGAAGCTCCGCCTAGCCTGGTGTCTATGATAGTCGAGAAGCTCTCTCATCTGGATAGCGAATCCGCTGCGGCCGAAGAGGAGGTAGCGGTAAACGTGGCTGCTTCCGGGTATATAGGTGAGCATTCACAGGTTCATTTTCCTATGCACTCGTTACTAACCTAGCCAAATAGCGGGCGTCGAAACAGTACGTGAAGTAGCGCACCATCCGAGGATTCATTATTGACTAGGTCATAACAGCTGCACTCGGCGGTCACCGCCTTTCTCTTTGCCATGTCTTTGTATCCAGATGTGCAGAAGAAAGTGCAAGCGGAGCTCGACAGTATCATCGGCCCAAACCGACTACCGGAACTTGGAGACTACGACTCGCTCCCGTACACGAGGGCGACTGTGAAGGAAGCGTTACGATGGCATTCAGTTGCTCCGCTTCTTGTTCCCCGTACCACTACAGCGGATGACATTTATAACGGCTACTTCATTCCGGAGGGCAGTGTTGTCATGGTCAACATTTGGTATGATATCATGAACTTGGTCCACCTTTGATTTGTGCTGAACCTCTCGTAGGGCTACGTTCCAAAACCCGGAGATATATCCCGAGCCCGGCAAGTTCATACCGGAACGGTTCCTCGAAGGTAGCGATTTGCTTGTGGCGGGAAGTGTGGACCCTACGACAATTGTATTTGGTTATGGTCGACGGTACGCGATGCACCCTCCCTTCATCCTTTGTTCTCCTGCTTTGCGTTCAGCCGGACTCATTACCATCCACTGCAGGATCTGTCCAGGGCGCTATCTCGCCGACGTCACCATGTTCCTCTACATTGCGTCCATCTTGCATACCTTCGACATCACCCCGCCAGTGGACGGGAACGGCAACCCAATCCGGATCGAGCCACACGCTACGACTGGGATCGCATCGTGAGTATGCTCCAAGTTTGTGATTTATCCAAGGCCCTAACTCTGCACAGGAATTTGGAGGACTGCAGGTGCCAATTAAAGCCTCGTTCTCTTGGCGCAGAGTCCCTGATACGAGGACTATGTGAAGGATGTCGTTGAAGCATTATCGGGATGAATGTTCGTGGCTGCGAGTGGTCGAAGTGGGGGCGAATCGGTGGTATGGCTTAAAGGGCATGTCGGGCAACAGCCGGATATAACACTGTTATGGCGCGAGATCGTTTCGATAGCCTGAAATTTATCATGGAGGTTCGAGCGAAGGCCGAACAGAAGTCCCCGAGGCCCCGACTCGAGCGAGAGAACCAGTGACCGGGCGCGCAACTTTCTCACAGATTATCGTTGTTCACATGCAACCAATATTATAGGTCGGCTCTGTACACTCTCCGGCCATCCGAGGTCAATTTGTACCAGGCAATCCGCAACGAAGCCTCGGTGGGTTTCATGTCGCAGCCGTGTACGTAACGGCACAAAAGCTGACACAGATTGGAGTTCTGCGCAGAACCGCCAACGCCGTCGGCGGTCAAGGCTTAACTTGAACTTCTTCGGCTTGCGCAGCCCATACGCATAAGCCAGCGTCATTCTGTGTCTCTGGAAAATACCCCGCGCGTGCTATTGCAAGGTTCGGGTGCGTCATCGTCTTTCTGTCTAAACCCCTGACCTTGTGATGTGCAGCAGAAGAGACGGTAAGAACAAAACCTATCGAAACAAGTTGGTGCGAACGTTACAATTCTCGACCTCCAGGGTTGTCTTTAATATTGCAAGACCAGTTCTGTCCGCCATCGAGCTCTCCATGACTCGTCGTAGGCATCGTATATACCTATACCTGGCGTCGAAACAGGACGTCGCCTTCCCCGCTGGCCGGAAGCATCACGTAAGAGTGAACTTCTTATGATCGAGCCACTGTGACATGGCGGGATGATGCATTCGCGTGGCAATCGGACTCAGTGCCAATGTCCAAATGTGGTGACCTATCATCGTATTGTAGGTGCGTTCTAGCCCTGAATGGCTCCAAGATGCAAGCCGCGGCTGATTCAATGCCTCCGACGAGTCGGTAGTCCGTTCGGTCACAGGCGAGTTTACCTTGTCAATTGGATACTCCGGATTCTGTGGAAAATCGAAGAAATGTGGAAGCTTTCCTGATCGGCACGCCTGCGATACGTGACGCCCGGAACAATCGCCCGGAACTTAGCTTAATCCACAGCCCTTCTTGAGTATCATTGCAGTCTCGTCCTTGCATGCCATGTTAACCGTCTGACCAAATGCAGTTTATTTTGTACCACTCTGCCAGGCTTGGACGACCACCAATGCATCACGTCGAGCGAGCAATATGAATGAATGGCTGCTGAAGGCGAAGGTGAACGTCCTATCTAAGACCGCGGAATACCCGGCGACTATCTTTGTCCACACGGCGAAGGCGGAGCATTGTTATGTGAATGTACGTATCGGATATATATCTCCTTAGGCTCATGGAACATTGAGCTTGCGTCTCTATAGCTCAGCGGCTGTCCCTTTCTCATAGCGAATCTCACTTAGTTTTACGCCGGGTGCCAGACTATGGAGTCTCCCTGGATGGTCATCTCACTCTATCTCCCAGCGACATTGGGTATGGCGACTTTTTGCGTCTACTGGTTCGTGTCTTGCCGTAGCAACAGTCGCTTGCCCCCGCGCCCCTCTCCTCTACCTCTTGTCGGTAATCTTTTCAGCATTCCGAAGATTTCACCCTGGATTACATACCAAAACCTTAGCAAACAGTATGGTAAGTCCCTCCCGTTCCGTACTTATATTATTGGACTCTGACAATGGGAATACACTCAGGCAAACTCTTGGCGTTAAGAGCGTTCGGCCAGGTCCTTATCATAGTGGACGACGCTAAGATTGCGGTGGAACTGTTGGAGAAGCGCTCTGCCGTTTACTCTTCCAGACCGGAATCCCCTATGATAGCTCTGTAAGTTAGCTGACTAGTACTATGGGCCTTTAGCTTATCGTTTGTTGCAACCGTGACTGCGCACACATGCAGATTGGGCTGGGACTGGCACTTCGGATTACTCCCCTATGGGGAAGAGTGGCGCCGATCGCGCCGTGTATTTTGGCAACACTTCCATACCGGGGTCGTCTCAAAACATAGCCCTCACCTCAGGAAGGGTGCAAGCATACTCCTATCAAGGCTTCTCCGAGATCCCATACATCCCCGTGACCATATTCGCTAGTGAGTGATACTGCCTCTTGACATGGCAATCCTTCCGCCAGATGACTGACACATGGCTTGCTTCAGTTCAATAGGGGTCATCGTCTTACGGATGACATATGGAATACGAGTTGCAGAAGAAAATGACAAGTACCTCAATCTCGTGGAAAAGGGAAATGCGACTGGGGAATACCTGGTATCGGCTACCTCCATCCTTGAATTTATTCCCTCTCTTGCTCGTCTGCCTACGTGGTTGCCGTGCACGTCGTTCCTTCGCTCGTTAGAGCATGCTCGGGAAGCAGTCCTGCACATGCGAACCATACCTTGGAACGATACGAGGCACGGTTTGGTTGTAAATTCCGCACACCATTCTGTAGCGACTAAACCCTGACAATCTTGCTCCCTACAGGAAGGAGAATACGACCCGAACAATGTCGCGGCCTCGATACGCGAACATCTATCTCAATCAACAAGCCAGTTCGCAACCGAAGAGGAAGAAATCGCCCAGAATGTCTCCGCCGCCATTTACTCTGGTGAGATATCATAGATATTGCGTGCGAGGCTGAGACCCTTGTCATTGACCCCATTTACGACAGCCGCTTCGGATACAGTAAGCCAAACATGGCAGTATCCTCTGTTTTCATCGTCAACTCAACTCGTAGGGAATAGACATTATCTGCGTTATGCGGCTTCATCATGGCTATGGCACTCCATCCGGATGCGCAGAAGAAAGCACAAGCCGAGCTGGACGCTGTTGTTGGCCCCAATCGCCTTCCTAACCTCGACTAAATGGATAAGCTGCCCTACGTTAACGCCATCATCAAGGAAGTCTTGCGATGGAACGTCCCCGCGCCTCTGGGCCTACCACATGTGACGACGGCCGACGACGAGTACTCAGGATATTTGATCCCCAAAGGCAGTGCCGTCCTTGTGAACCTATGGTATGAGGGGAAAACAAGTTGCGCACATGCGCGGCATTGCCGAAATACGCAGGTCTATCTTCCACAGTGAACGGATGTACCCGGAACCAGACAAGTTCATACCAGGGCGGTTTCTCCAGGATGGCAAGCTGAGGCCCTCTACAGCTGAAGACCCCGCACGCATTGTATTTGGATTCGGTCGGCGGTGCGTAGCCTTAAGCCACACTGCCTTCGAAGAGCTTGCGCATATCACATCATGCTAGGATTTGTCCTGGGAGACATCTTGCGGAATCGATGGTATTCATTTTTGTCTCATACGTCCTCCACGTCTTCGATATCGCCCCTCCGCTTGACGACAATGGTCAGCCAATACCGACAGAGATCCGTCGGACTTCAGGCCTTATTTCGTAAGTCGTCTCGGGCCCGACGTGCTGCAGCTGTGCGTCTCATCATTCGATCCATTAGACACATCGAGGATTGTCGGTGTACGATCACACCTCGTTCTGCCAGTGCTGTGGATTTGATACAGCGCAGCTGTAGCATTGCTGGGGCTTCCTCGGCTTGAGGCTTGGTGTGTGATCGGTTTGCTGAATCATATGTGGTACTCAAATACATCCAATACCAAGTAGCGCAATGTGTCTGTAGTCCATACATAGTGTGATGAAACTTATGATTATGACTAATGAACGAAAGCCCAAGATGTATCAAGTCAAATTTCAAAAAAGTCTCTGTTCGGGGACACCTCCTAGCATACCTACGATTTATCGTTGACATCCCCTCTCGGCTTAACACAGTAAGTTTCAACGCCACAACTCGGGCTCGCATCCTTAGTCTTCCCTACGAGCCTCCGAACGTCGCCGTATTATGACAGTCTGAATGGCTCAGCGCCATCCGCCCCGCGATCTGCCGGGTGAAAGCGAACATCTAGGATGTGGGGCGAACAATGTCGGCTGGCGTATTGAGGCTTGATCTATTCCAATGAGACCTGGGTGCGAATGACTCGCAGTCCCGAAACATGCTTAGAGGTGTATCAGACGGCGAGTTCCTAGTGGAAAGATCCTGTCGGGCTACATCATTTTATGAGCCTTCACAAACGCTGTTGTATATTACACGAGGAGAAACTTCGATCGACAAGTCCGCACACGAACACTGTCATCACTAAGCCTAGGAGACTCTAGGAACGCACAATGAACCATCGCCTGCTCACTTCTACCAAGCGTCCAAGCCGCCGCCCATCGTCTGAGGACCGCGAGCATTTATTCCTCCAGTCCGTCAGACCACTTTTCATAGGCATCGATATCCGTACTCAAGGCAGCGATCTTCTTCCTCGCACCCTCTATAGCGTCCTTGCCGACCAAGAAGTGCAAAGGGGGTTTCGGAACAGACGCGATCTTGTAGAACGCTTCAGCGCTACGCCTCGTGTCCTTCCAGGTCGCCTGTTTCTCCCATCCGATACTACGGGTGTGCACCGTGGGGAGGTCTGGGCTTTGGTACGCGGGGTGCTCCGGCGACCAGGTGGACTTCGGGGCCCATTCGCTGCGGATCCAGCCTGGTTCGATAATAGTAACCTGAGTCCGTGAGGAGATGGTGAGCGCAGTCAATAGGAGAAGACATCAGCTCCAACTTGAATCCCACCTTGATGTTCCAGGCGGGGTCGAGCTCAGCTGCGAGCGTTTCGGATGCTCCCTCCAGCGCTGTCGGCAGAAACGAGAACATCAACGAACCCATAGGTGCCCCGAGTACAAAGAAAGGACGTACCAAATTTGGACGCACAATAGAAGGAGAGCGCGGGAAGCCCGACGAGGCCCGCGTACGACGACATCTGGAGTAACCGCCCCCCGACTCCGGGAGGGTTCGCCTCGCGAAAGCATTTCACGCTCTCTTTAGTCACGTTGATGGCGCCCCAAAAGTTCGTCTCGAGGATCGCGCGGGCTTTCGTTTCCTCCATCGCTTCCAGCTCTCCGCCATATCCGAAGCCTGCGTTGTTGAAGACGACGTCGACGCGCCCGAATGTGCGTTGCGCTTGACTAAACGCTTCGGCAACCTGGTCCTGCTGAGTGACATCCAGCGGGAGGACGAGAAGACGGTCCTTGGAATGGAGTTCCGCTAGGTCGTCCAAGGCGTTGGGCTGACGGGCAGTAGCGACGACGATCTCGCCCTTCTGGAGCGCGATCTCGGCGACACCACGTCCAAGACCGGTCGAAGTGCCTGTGACTGAAGGACGCATGAGAAGATGGACGATGGGGACAGACAAACGGAGTCTTACTGAACCACACTTTTGGGGTAAGATCCGGAGTAGCCATTGTTGGGATAGAGGAGTACTTGCGTCTAGGGTAACGCTGACCTTGGTACGATCTTTTGGTCCTGTTTATATATTGCAAAGTGACGCTCGAAGAAAGCATCCTCCAACATCAGATCGTAGCCGACGTGGATGCCGGTCGACCTTAAGTCCCGGATCCAATCTGGTAGCGGTTTTTTTGTCTGGCATAGGCGGTACCGTTAGAAAGGGATTGGGCTAGAAGCAAGACTAACAGATGACTGCCTCGGTCAGGTGGCGTTGCGTCGAGCGCGGAGGAGTAATGAATCCATAGATATAGTTTCTGTAGCGATAAAACGGGATAGAGGAACCATAGAATATTGCGGTTGCGGTGGCTGCATTATTTACCTGCGAGGAGAAACGATGGCCTAGATGGGTTGTACGGATTTGAAGGAGAGGTCCTATCGCTTCGGTATGAATGAACTTGCGCCGACCTGCCACCTACAGCGTTCAACTCCCCAAATGGATGTAATGCCGTCAAACAACCGGGACGAGCATTGTATGTGTAGCAGCCATGGCGAACATATGTCTGATGAAACCGGTGTCCTTGAAGGTGACGTCTTCATAACTTGGACCCACGACGTGGTAATTGACCTGTCCTGGGATGCTGGAGCGTGCATGTTGACAAGGCGAATGGATCTGCGCATACTACGACCATCAGTTGAAAGCGAGGATGGAAATGCCACGAACATGATTGGCTGGAGTAAAAGTTTGACTCCAGCACTTGAGTAATAGTTCAAGGCCGCCGAAGACTAGTAACATCAATAATACACCGACATCGCTGGGCAAGACACTCTGGCGGCGGCCACTGGGCCCACCGCCGAGCCTGAAGGGAGAGATCGAAGACTGCACCGAAGCACTTCAGGTAAGACCAATTGTGCGATAGTAGGGGACGACAATGCGTGCGATATACGAAGAATGTGCATGGGGGCGGCCGACTCGGGGGTTGCTGCCTGGCTGTGGCTAATAACCTGCTGATAGTCACCGCGGCGTCGGAACAAGAGACGCTCCCCAATTTGGGCTGCCCGGACGCGGGGGCGCCTGGCGGTCGCCACACTGCGGAGTCCTCACCAAGACACTTCTTCCCCTTCTCCCCGCATCCCTCCTCGTCCCCCCTTCTCCCTCCCGGAGTCTCGACAGCCTCCAGCTACGCCGACACCGGGTCCGGATCCTCGAAGGACAGGACCGTCATTCTTTTACTGCGGACGAATTCGGAAGACCGGCAGCTACTAGTCCCCGGCTCCGACGTTCCGTGACCATGCCCTTCGCCGCAGTCCAGACTCACTCTCTCCTCGCGCTCGCAATCTTCTTATTCTTCAACCACATATGCGTCCTTTCTGTCCCTACTTCGAACCATGCCGATGGCCAGATACTGTTGCTCCCGCCCCAAGTCGAGCGCAAGCACAGGAGCGGCCTATTGCCACCGTTGAGGAATACAGTCGGATGGGTAGACCCTCGGCTTAATGGAGGCCAGTTCCTAGATGTGTGTCTGCATTCCCTACCCCTGCTTCTCCAGCTTAAAACTGCGTTTCTATCAAGTATACCACGGAAACACTGGGCGAACCGTTAAACATAATCATCTCATCCGAATCCGATCCCGACATTCTAACCGAGTCCGGAATGCAGAAGTACATTAAGTACGTCTTCATCTGCACTTTTCCTGGTGGTAGAGCTTTCCGCTCATGGACTTTTGACTTCCCTGCAGGTCGATCGGCTTCAGCAGGGAATGTCTCGGGCTGCACTACGGCCACATCCATGAGGCGGACCTCGGTGACGGCCTCGGACGCAAGCCGGAGCAGTTTCTTGGTCGCCAACACTACTTCCCCATCATGGGTACCTGCTGGGAGTCAATTCGCGGCGGGCATCATTTCCGTGCATGGCGGCAGAACGGCACGGAGGCCAACAGTGGGGCGTGGTTCCTTGGGTAAGTGCAATTCTCTGTCTTTCCTCCAAGGCGGCCCTTGGCCCCCGATACGCTCGGGCCGTTCGTCATGCATTTGCTGACGTTCTTTTTGCACTGCCTGGCAGGGCGTCCGAGGAGATGGACTCTTCTAAGAACCACATGATCGTCGACGATGGCTACAACCGCGGGCGGAACTACATCGTCGCACGCGCGACCGCAGGAAGCCACTGGCGGGGCACGTGGTGGAAGGCAGAAGTCGAGTGGCAAGACGGCTTGCTCGAGAGCGGAAACCGAGGTCCGTAACCCGTTTCACCTTTTGTTCTTGGCGCAATTGTTTCGTGGAGAATGACAACAACGGTATAGGCGTTAATCATGGCATCGAGCAAGACGGGCTGGTCGCTATACTGACCGTTTACCGACTCTAACCTGATTCATTCGATGCGGGGTTGCAGTCCCCCTGACGGACTTTTGTTGTACCATCACGAACCCCGACGATCTCATCTCTTGATTCCGGCATGCATACTATCCTTCCTCTCATATCCTCGCAATTATTTATTGCTTACTATGCATGTTGCACTTGCATGGACTTAGCAGGGACAGACTGTAGAAGATATATCATAACGCCTTGACGAGTATTCAGGGAGCTGTACGGCTAGTTGTATTTATGCGAGCCCTTAGGATACGTCCCTTACTCCTTGGTGTACCATGTACGCGTATGGTAGACACAATGTCCTTCACGATGTTTGCTTTTCGACCACGGATGTTGAGAAGGCCGGTCAATATCCTTCTCATTCAGGTACGGAACTCCTTCCCAATTGCATGCCGAGAAAGAAGTGCTAACGGCTGTACGGCTTGCAATCAGCTTCTAGGTTGGTCTTCCAAATTCCTGCTGCGTTTCCGCCAAGGTCGCTCACATGCAGCCGCCCTCCTACACGTGGGATGACGCACGTTCTCTACCCCGTTTCTGCTCCACCATCGGCGTGTCGCGCTTGCGACGGCACACCAAAGACAGCCGCCCGGCATTTTCTCCGGAACAGCCACGACAATTCGAGGGTGCCCAAGTTTCTGAGCGCGATTCCAGCCACCGATGCCTCCGGTGACCTCGTGAACGAATTGAGTGGGAAGGGAGAACGGTATGTAGGCATGGAGCGCTCGAGGAGGTTTCACTGTCCAGCCATGTCTTGAATATGTCCGGTAAGTTCATCTCTATTGCAAGATACCCATGTCCTCCGTGTGGCCGGAGGAACAACAGCTGACCCGTTCATCAACAGTTAGGGTGCCGAAACCGCTTGCGAACGACGTCATCCGCATGGATGGCGCTCTTTCGCCCACTCCCCTGGAAGTGTGGCCAGCTTTTTTCCCTTGCTGTTCTGCTCATCTCGCGTAGGGGTTCCCCCGCGACCGATTGACTGTTGGGAGATAACAGATCACGGAAAGAAAATGTGGTCCGCTCCGTCGTACTTAAGAAGCCGGTCCGACACCCCTTGGCCTTCGACTTCCCTCCGTGTGTAAGTCGCCCTTGCTATCTCTATCTCCCCCAGTTTGCTCAGTGCGCCTGTTCTGACAGGGTCGTGCGACTCCAGACGTCCCCCTACGCGCTTTCGCTGTCCACCTCGGCGCCACCTCCCCGTTCTTAAGAGAGTACCCCAAATCTACGCACTACCCGCGCCGGACCCCAGACGCTACTACGACCGGTGGACACCATGAGCGACCATTCTTCGCTCTCGCGTAAGCCAGAGAAGGCACTACCTTCATCGGTATCAGTACGGGAGACTGAAAAGACCCCGCAGCCAAGGTTCAAGGACCCGTCCGGGGACGTGGAGGACGCGACAATCGTTCATGTCGAGGACCACGATATCTTCGACGGCGAGGATGCGGCCATCGATCCCGTATACCAGGCGAAGGCGAGGGTGCTGAACGCAGCGTTTCAGGAGATCGGGATGGGCAAGTATCAGGTGTGTGTTTCGGAACCGTGTCCTGCGTCCTGTGCAGTGTGGGGTAGCGCCTGGGGCTCTCACTGCATCTGTGGATCGAGAGCGCTAATGGTGGTGGGATGTTTCTCCACAGTGGGCGCTGTTTGTTGTCGGAGGCTTTGGCTGGTTCTCGTGAGTACCCGCGAATGCTCTGTATCCGATCTTCTCGCTGATGCCCAGTTTTCAGGGATAATTTGTGGCAGGTGAGTATTAGATATCCACAACTGAAGCCACCAAGTTCGAGCGTACTAATCCGTGGGTGATGACGTATATGTGTGCGCGTGTCTCCTGTGTTCTAGCAAGTAACAGGTCTCATAATCAACCCGGTCGTAAACGAGTTCGTGGGGACCAAAGGCCCGTTCCTCATCCTCCCGCAGACGATCGGTCTGCTCGTAGGTGCCGTCTTCTGGGGTGTCGGATGCGATCTCTGGGGGCGAAGGTACGTCCCTGTCTTCCTTCGTCGATTCAAGCTCATTTTCAATCCGCACGCACCTCGTAGATGGTCATTCAACCTCACTCTCCTTATCACCGGCGTTTTCGCGCTCGCGGCTGGTGGTGCGACCAATGAGGTCGCGCTATGCTCGCTCATTGGCGTGTACGCCGTCGGCTCCGGGGGCAACCTGCCCGTCGACTCGGCAGTCTTCCTCGAATTCGTACCCGCAACACACCAGTGGCTCCTCACCGTCCTATCGATTTGGTGGGCTATCGGCCAGCTTGTCTGTGCTCTGGTAAGTTCTAAGCCCGGTATCCCCGTATACGTTATCCTGTTATCACTCATTGAAGCCCGCGCGAACACTCACAGGTCGCCTGGCCGCTTATCGCGAACTTCTCGTGCCCCTCCGCGGTCGGCTGCACGAAGGAGAAGAACATGGGCTGGCGATATCTGTTGTGGACCCTAGGGGGTCTCATGGTCGTCCTCTTTATCTTCCGGTTCTTCGTCTTCCACCTGTACGAGTCTCCGAAGTACCTGATGGGTCGAGGGCGGGACAAGGAGGCGGTCGAAGTCATCCACCAGGTCGCGAAATACAATGGCAAGACGAGCAGCCTAACGGTCGGAATGCTTAAGGAGTGCGAGAAGTACGCGATTGGCGGCCCGAACCCCGAGAAGGATACCCAAGAGGACGTGAAGGCGACGCCGATGGACACGAGCATGAGGGCGGCGTTCATGCGCAAGCTGCGGATGATGAACAGCGACCACGTCAAGGCGCTTTTCGCGACGAAGAAGCTGACGTACTCTACGAGTCTGCTCATCGTCCTCTGGGCGTTCATCGGTCTGGCGTTCCCGTTGTATAATGGCTTTGTGACGGTCTTGTAAGTGCTGCACTTGAAAGCGCATGTTCGAGACCTGATTTTGGTACTTTGATAGCCTTCAGGAGAAGGGCGCAGAGACCGGTGACGGCTCTCTATACGTCACCTACCGCAACCAAGTGATTTTGAGCACGATGGGTATTCCGGGCTCGCTTCTTGCCGGGTGGATGGTCGAGCAACCCATCTTTGGTCGCAAGGGAACGCTGGCGATTTCAACCGGTACGTTGTAGTTCTTATCTACCATTTACGCGGGATATTGACAAAATCTCGATGGTATAGTGCTCACGGGCGTCTTCCTCTTCGCAAGTACCACTTCGCGCACGTCCAACACGCTCCTCGGTTGGAACTGTGGCTACTCCTTCGCGAACAACGTCATGTATGGCGTCCTGTACGCCGTCTCGCCTGAGCTTTTCCCTGCGAAAGATCGCGGGACGGGTAATGCATTGGTTGCGTCCGCAAACCGCATTTTCGGAGTCATGGTGTGTAGCTTATGCTCGCAGACAGATTGCATTTGATTGACTAACAACGCACCGTGCCGTAGGCTCCAATCATCGCGTTGTACGCGGACCTTACAACTCCGGTGCCGATCTACGTTTCTGGGGCGCTATTTGTCGTCTCAGGCCTCATCGCGATTCTGTTGCCCTTCGAACCTCGAGGGAAGGCGGCGATATAACTGCCCATGCCACGCATTCACGAGCACCCACGGAAACGACGACAACATACGGTTTCATAGGGCCGCGCTTGTGGCACTCCACGACCCGCACAATCAGTAAGGGAACCAAAACGCATATGGACTCTGTGCTGTGTAGTGCATCCTAGGCCTCATCGCTTGTGCATGTATCTGTATCAGATGTCGATATATCCACCGTTTGTATCGTTAGTAGTCAGTACTTCAGTACCGTTATCTTGTAGATAATTCCTGTCAAGTTGTATTCGCGTGAGGTTGCGCTTCCGACCCAATGGATACATGTCGATGAGGGGCTTTGGCTTTCACGACAACTCGCGCACGAAACTCAAGTTATTGTAGTGTTGCTGTCGTCGTACACTTGCGAGGGCCTCGATCGGATCGGGAGATAAGAAAGGGAATCAGCGCTTACTGAACTGACACATCGTTGATGGTTTGATGCCGGCAAACCATTTCCTTCCCCACTGCGTCATTCCATCTGCATTGAATAGATACCCGCGAGTTCTGTTGGCTTGCCGCTCTTCCAATACTCAGCACGGTAAATACCCAGTCTCCAGCTCAGTGCATTGCAGTTCTCTCATCTTTCCCTTTCTTTCGGTTGAAAACCTACAGGCGTGTCCCCAGGGCCCAACCGCAGATGGGGCCCGGGGCCGTTATAACGTTCTTTTGTGCAACGCGTTTCTGGCGGCAGGACGGTAGTCTTCGACTGTGGAGCTGGCGCCGATGGAACGAAGCACATGTCCCACAAACCATCAAATTCAAACAATCACGAAAGAACATCGGGCGGTGTCGCAATCCAGGACTCGAGTTCCCCTACTCTCGCCCATTCTTCCTCCCGATGCCCCTAGCGTTCATAATTGACATGAAGCTGTCGAGTTGGGCCATTGAATAGTCCAGACTTCCGTGCTTCTGACGCTCGCTCTGCTGGCCTCGCTCTCATTTATCCCTCGCTCGCTACCTACCCCTCGCTCACGCGAGTGGACCCACCCCCTCCTCAGACCTCCCATCCACTGGCACGACATTTCGACGCTAGGAGGTCCCGAGCAGCATGAGCACACCGCCATCTCCCCACCAGCTCGCCCACGAGCACCCTGAGAAGCGCAAGAGGGCTGACATCGAGACGAGCGCCCTCCCGGTCGACACCCAGGATGTCTTCGACGAGGGCGACTCTGGCATCGACCCAGTATACCAGGCCAAAGCACACCTTCTTAACGAGGCAATCCAGGAGATTGGGATGGGAAAGTACCAGGTGCGTTTATTTGTGTCCGTCGATCAGGGGCAGAACCATTTACACGATACACGACGTTTCTACTCGGTCCTCGACACGGTCCGGTTTTAGTGGTTCCTCTTCGTCGTCGCGGGCTTCGGGTGGTTCTCGTCAGTACTCCTTCGTCTTTCGTCCTTGTATGCGCATCTTGAAGCGACTGTACCCGTTTTAGTGACAATTTGTGGCCGGTGAGTCTGTCAATGTCACTCCTCGGCGACAGCAATAAGAGCTCATGGCGCGTAGATCGTAACCGGTCTCATCCTCTCCCCCGTGGTAAATGAGTTCGGGTTCCAAGGGCCGTTCCTCAAGCTCGCCCAGAACATCGGCCTTCTCGTCGGTGCGGCCTTCTGGGGCGTAGCCTGCGATGTGTGGGGCAGAAAGTGGTGCTTCAACATCACGCTCTTCATCACCGGCGTCTTCGCCATCGCTGCTGGTGGATCCCCAGACTCAATCGCCCTCTGCTCTCTTGCTGCAGTCTGGAGCGTCGGCGTAGGAGGCAACCTGCCTGTGGACTCCGCAGTATTCCTTGGTGAGTGGTCTTGGTAGGATTTTGCTTATTTGGTGCGCATATATCGACCTCTCCCGTCTTCCAGAGTTCATCCCTGCGTCCCACCAATGGCTGCTCACCGTGCTCTCCATCTGGTGGGCATTCGGCCAGCTCGTCGGAAGCCTCGTCGCGTGGCCGCTGATCGCGAACTTCTCGTGCGCGGACGCGAAGGACTGTCCGAAGGCGTCGAACATGGGCTGGCGCTACTTCCTGTACACAATGGGCGGGCTCATGATGGTCATGTTCATCCTACGCTTCTTTGTCTTCCATCTCCACGAGTCGCCGAAGTACTTGATGGGCCGCGGGCGCGACGCGGAGGCGGTCGAGGTCGTGCAGGCGATCGCGAGGTATAACGGAACGACGACGAAACTCACGTTGGATCAGTTGAAGGGGGTGGATCACGACGCTGGGATTAAGGAGGGAGAGAAGGTGATAGTCGCGCCGGTCATGGACACGAGTGTCAAGGCGGCGATTGTGCGGAAGCTCAACATCTTCAGCTTGGAGCACGTCCGACCGCTGTTCGCGACGAAGAAGCTTGCGTATTCGACGACGCTCCTGATCGTCCTCTGGGCGTTCATCGGCCTTGCGTTCCCTCTATACAATGGTTTCGTCACATATCTGTGAGTTGTTTTTAGTACGGCCGAGAACGTACATAACTGACGCGACGGCGCCTTCAGGCTTGCTATTCGAGGGGCAGACTTTGGTGACAGTTCGGTGTACATTACTTATCGCAACGTGCGTCAATCTCATCGCCCGTTGGGTTCATGTATGCTTATTATATGCGCATATAGCAAGTCATCCTGAGCGTTATCGGCGTCCCTGGCGCGCTCCTCGCAGGCTGGATGGTCGAGCTCCCCTACATGGGCCGCAAGGGCACGCTTGCTATTTCAACCAGTGCGTCCCGCCCCTCGTCCTAGTTTAGGTGACTGAAAAACTAATGCCATCGACGCGGTGCCCTAGTTACTACGGGAGTTTTCCTCTTCGCAAGCACGACCGCACGGACGTCGAACGCGCTCCTCGGCTGGAACAGCGCGTTCACGTTCACGAGCAACATCATGTATGGGGTGCTCTACGCCGTCTCCCCGGAGCTCTTCCCAACCAAGGACCGCGGCACGGGCAACGCCATCGTCGCTTCTGCCAATCGCGTGTTCGGCATTATGGTGAGCGCATACATCCAGACATTGCTCTGTTGGCGTAACTAACCGTCCCTTCGAGGCTCCGATCATCGCGTTGTATGCCAACCTCCAGACTGCCGTCCCGGTGTACGTCTCCGGGGCACTGTTCCTCGTCTCTGGGTTCATCGCGCTCCTCCTGCCCTTCGAACCCAGAGGAAAAGCATCCATCTAAATACGGATGCATATGATGCCAGATAACACCCTTTGGAGTCACTTAGAACCATTACGCGGGAAAATAGCCTCACATTGATACCTATTCTCCGTATCGACCGCGCACGTCCTGTTCTACTGAACTGATGGCGAACCTGCGCGCATTCGTGCCAATGAATCCCGGGCTCATTGCCCTTCCGGTCCCCCGCTGGAGGAAAGTCGTGAATCATAATATGCCGACCTCCCACCGGGCTGACCGCATTCTGTTTATCTCCCGCACGCGTATTTACTGAGTCCTTGGCAATGGGGATCACGCATATGGCGAGCTTGTACTGGTTGCATCGTGCTGAAGGGTTTCGAACGCATCTCCATCTCCTAAAGTTTGAGGGTCCAGAGAGGCTCGGCAACAGTATCAGATAGCTTTATGCCGGTTCATCAACATAACAAGGCGCTGAAGTTTGTTTCCTTTGTCAAGAAATCATGAATGATTGCGATCGTGCTACTGCTACTGCTACAACATAGGGGGACTAGCTTCACTTGTGGAAAGCTGATGCAACATGACGCAACATGATACAAGATACCGCGAAGTGAAGTCCATGGGGTGCGCAACTACCGTGGGGATAAACTACGAATATAGCGGCTCGTTATGAAACGTCTCGAAGCCAAGTGATGAGGGTGGCGAGCCTGTGATGGTTGAAGACCGCCGGGTATCGTACGAGAATGTCGGATATTTGTTTGCAGAAGGGGATATAATTTGCCCGGATGACGGTGCCTGGGTTGAGTCCCTGCAGAATCTCTTCCATGAGTGGACGAGAGGAGCGAATGAATGGTTTCCTCGCTCACCTCACAGATCTCTTTCATGGTGCTGATCAGAGCCATGAGAGAGGTGATGTAAGTGTTGTTGCGGGCGCCGAGGGAGTGGTCGCCACGGCCCTGGTCCGCAAGGCTTTCGGAGAGGTTTTTGATCATAGCTGTGGACATCAGTTAGTCAAACAGACATAGTTCTTGAGATCGGGTGTACTTACTCTCGAGAATCGCTAGCCGCTTGTCAATGAACTCCTGCCTTGTGAGATGGAAGTCACCGTCATCACCGGGGGGATCGACGGGAAGGTGATCCAAGAGCGGATGATACAAGCGGTCGATGGAGAAGAGCAGAGATGCGTAGTCGTGTTCGAGAGTGACATTAGGGGTTGCCATCGATCGGAAGAGAACGTCAATGAACTGTTCCGTATGGGCCTATGTGCATGCTCAATGTAGTGGACGCAGGACGAGAGGCTGATTGGCTTACCTGGTATGCGGGAGGATCTAGCTGCAAGAGCATAAACATGAATCGGAGACCGACGCGCCGCTTGCCGTCCGGATTCGTGATGTGCTCCCATGATTGTGAGCCGTACTGAGAAAAGAAAAGCCAGTCCTGTACGATATGAGTCCGCCGGATTCATCTTCACGTGTCAATGACCCTAACAGACCTTCTTGCCATTCTGCACAACGACGCTAGCGCAACCAACCCAACAGTCGACCCATTTATCGGCATCATGAAATGACAGTTCCCTCGACTCTCGATAGACTGGGTCGTTAAAGTGCTTGCAGACCAAGCGATAGATGGCCGGCGAAATGTACTTGTCGATAGTCTCGCATACGATCTTGTCCCTCTCCCTGTTCTCCTTGTATTCCGAAGGCCCCGTGTCTTCTCCGAGCGCTGCAAGCAGCTCTGGATCGTCGAGATCGATGTCGAATTGGCCGTAATCGTCCTGGCTCTCTTGACTGTCTTCCACTGCGGCACGGGGGGCTGGACGATGGGGTCGTGGGATAACGCGACCACGCGCATCGAGGAAGGTTTGAACGAAGGTGCGGATTTCGTTGTTGGTCGAGGTGCTGATCGACAGGTTTTCTGTAGTGGAGAACATACGGGTGATCCATGCTGTAGGTATCCGCAATGTCAGCGGAACCCCCAAGAATGAAAATCAGGCGCGACTTACGTCCTTGAAGCAAGCTGGGGTCAGGATACTTGTGCCCAGCTTTCTCCGGGTCCATCGACGACGTCCGGAGTATGTGGCAAACCGAACGCAAGAGCAATTGTATGGTATACTCGGTCCAGGACTTCTCCTGACCCTGATCTACAGCGGCGCCCCGGTACTCGTCGATAAGGATGTTGGTCATCTCCGAAAGCCATGCCAAGATGTCCGTAAGAGGTAAGTCAAGATGACGCAGGAGAATCGCAAGATACATGGCTCCACGGATGCACGCGACGCGCGTGTTGTTGTCTGCGTCCTTGAAGTTGACATACCGGCGAGCACGCGACAGATGGCCTCTGGCTTTGTCGACAGTGGGTTCGAGATAAATAGCCACCGCAATCGTGCTGAACCTGTTGAACAGCATGGACATTTGATGTGACGATGGCGGTTTGATCTTCGTAAACGGCACAGAACTGACGGCAATGGCGAGTGATAGGATCTTCGTGACGAATATCTGGGACGCCGTGGCTTGGGGGTTATCCCTTCGCATCTCGTCTGTTGCCCTGACGACCAGCTTGAGGACGACGATGAACGCGGAATCGCTATGCTTCTTCTCCTGCAGCAGAGAGAGATTGTGCTTTCGAAGGAAACTGGGGAAGTCGTTGTTGTCCGAGTCGCTCAGTAGGTTTGCGAAGTGCCGGGACTTGAAAACCACGAGGAGGCAATTGAACATGGATGATGCTTCGTGAGAATCCAATCGCCAATGCCACTTGTCACTCAGCAGTGAGCACCGAGCAACGAGCACGGACAGATATTCATCGCGCTTCCTGAGGACACGTTTCGTCTGAGTCTCATCCACCGCGGTATCCGCAGCGAGAGGGGCACGCTCGAGGATGGCAGCGATAGCTGGCCACGAGGGAGTCAAGCGAGGAACCATCGATGAATGGCCGTGGATCGAAAACTGGGACAACGCGCATAGGGCGAAGATGCTCCTCCAGATGGCTTCACAAGCCTTGGGGTCCGTCTGCGGCGCCCGGGGATCTTTCGGTCGGAGGCCCTTCGTTTGGAGGACTTGGAGGTAACAGGTCCAGAACGACATGCCTTGAGGAAGAAACGACGTCTGAAACACTTTGTCGCTTGCGAGGTTGAGTGAGCACACCCACAGCTCTGCGATCTGCTGCGGCGTTTGCGCGTCGGTGATGCCCTCTCGAGTGAGCTCCAGGGGGACCGCCGCATCGCCGAAGGTGAAATCCCAGAGCTTCCTCGTGAGAGCGATAAGGGTCGTGACGGTCAAGCCCCTGTCTGGTTCTTTATGTTTGCACCTTCGATCGCACGCGATGCGGGAGGACATTTCGACAAGAAACCAGAGCACTTGCAGAACGAGGGGGTTGGGAATCTCATCATCGGGGATGATCTCCGTCGGATCCTCCATGAGGCTACCAAGTCTTTGGATGAACGCCTCCGCGGTCGTGGCAAGCGTGGTGCGCGCGTCGTCGTCTGCCTTGAACAAGAGGTACGAGAGGTGTTGCGAGACGGAATGAAAGAAGCTTTGCCACCTCTGGCACGAATCGTAGTCAGCGGGGCCAGCACTTCCGAGGACGAGGTCCCGCAACTGATTGTAGAGGACATCTAGACAGGCCGTCAGCTCGGGAACAGTCATGTCAGCGTGCAGATAGCAGTCGAACATGGAACATGACGGCGGAACGGGAATGTCGTTTGTTGCTGAAAGGAGAGCAATGAGTTCGTGCAGCCATCCATGTCCCAGGTACGTAGCGTTTGGGAACGCAATCCCGGCAGGAAGCGGCTGGATACCAAAGTCGACGGTAACGTGTTGCAAGCCTTTCCATGCGCGCCTATGCTGCGATGGCGGCCCAGGAATAGGATCATCGGGGACGACAAAGCCGTCGTGCTCGTAGTGGTCGTCATCGGGATTCCAGAACTCCTCCAGAGTAGAATACGTACGCTTGCTTCCCTGGCGTTGTAGCCGTGACTTGGTTTTCGATGCGGGC
>BACB01003200.1:0-64405 GCA_000338015.2 Ganoderma multipileum BCRC 37180
GCGGGAAAGTCAGAAGTGTCTGTTGTCCTGCACCGTACCGCTTCGCGCCCGTCGTCATGATTCGTAGGCCATCCCCTTGTCGCGTAGCCTTCGGTCCTCCATGCCCTCTACTTGCTTGTCCGCCTCCGCCTCCGCCAGTTGCTCGATGTTCACCTCCTCCGCCACCATCGCTAACGCCATCTCCCCATCCACCGTCGAGAACACCGTAATCCCGGATATCCCCATTCCTTCGACGCCGGTTACCCCCTCCACCTCCACCACCTCCAGTGCGACGGCCCCCACCAGCGTGACGACGTATCCCACTATGTTTCTTCCGCCTCCTGCTGTTCCCCGAGGTCCGTGAGAGCATGCGGTCGATCATATCCCTCTCCTTCACGACGCCGTCGTCCCGCATACGCCGTCTCGGCTTAGCCGGGGCACCCGACACCCACCGCCCAACGGCCAGGTCGACATCATCGTCCTCGGAGTCGCTCGACGGGTCGTCGTCGGATACCGAGATGTGTCCTGGTCGATACTTTGGGCGCGGCTGGTGCCCGATCGGCTCGATGACCTCGACGTCCGCGTCAGACGCCGCCCCGCCATCGTCAGACCAATCACAGCGACCCTCAACCCCCGGCGCGCTCGACGGCGAACGCGAGCGCATGTCGACGTCGTCGTCCGACTCCGAGTCGCCCAGGATCTCCACGCTCCGTCGGCTCCCGATGCGCTTGCGCGATCGTCCTGCCTCGACTGGCTGCTCGCGCTCCTCGCTCACCGCCTCCTGCTCCCGTTCTGCGCGTGCGGCCTTCTTCATCTTCTGCGCTGCCGTCATCTTCTGGACCATAACAGCGGGCATCATCTTGTTGAGAATCTTCAAGCGCTTTCGGTCGACCTCGTCGCTCCCGCTCTCGCCTGAAGAATCCGAGCCTGGGTCGTCGTCGGAGGTGATGTCGATGACGTCCATGTCCATGGGCTCGTCCGAAGTTGGTGGAGGGGGATGCTGTGACGTGGGTTCGTCGAGCTCAGTCCCTGAAGTGGTGGCCAGCGCGAAAGGTGATTGCGCGCGCGAGAAGACGTCGTCGTAGTCGTTGATGAGGTTGAGGTCGCCGGGGCCGGCGTCAGTGGGTTCTGCGTAGAAGTCATTGTCTGCTGGAGGAGGCTGGTGCGGAGGAGGTGACCTGGACGGACGGGATGGCGAGGACGATTTGGGGGAAGAAAATGTGCGACTGCGGCGCCGACGCCATGTCGGTGGTGGGACCAGAGGCTGATCGTCGTCATCCTCGTCGTCGTCCTCCTGTGGCTCAGGCTGAAGATCCACTGTTGGTTCCCGGGGACGTGGCCGGGGCTTTGGTCGTTTATTGGGATGTGGAGGTTCCTTATGGAACGGCGAGGGTGATCTCTCCTGCACGAGTTGTTAGCATCCCCAACGCATATATGCGGCCCAAACGTACTGCCAGCCTGTGAGGGGAAGCAGACCCCTGGAGATCTTTCTTCGTGAGGGGAAACGGCTTTGGCCGCTTTCGCCGGCGTTCTCTATCCACCTTCTTCTCCTTCCTGACAGTCGAGCGGAACATCTTGTTGGCATCGTCCTCGCTGCTGCTGGAAGGCTGTCTGAATGCCTCAGGCATCCACTTCTCCACGCGCTCTCCTGCCTCTCCCTCGCCATCCTCCATGTCCTCCTGCCGTTCGTGTCCCCTCCGCCTCTGACGCGCCATCGAGTCTTCGTCGTCCATATCGTCATCCTCCCCAGCCTCGTATTCGTCCTCCCCACCTGACGATCCTTCTGGTAGATGCGCGCTCGTCGACCGTTGTCGCCTTCGGATATGTGACGGGGCGACGATAGCATCTGGATTTGAGCGCATCTGGTGGTTATACATACGCATGTCGTACGCGTAGGGCTTGAGCTGTCTTGCGTTACGCGTCCGTAAGGAATACCGGGAGCGCTCTGCCTCTTCGGCTTGCTCGATAGCGGCTATGTCGGCGGCGGACAAGGGAGGCACGTCGCGTTGACGCGCCGGGGATGACGTCGGCTGGGCTTGAGCAGAGGGCGCGGGAGAAGGTTGTGCCTCTGCTTGAGCAGTTTTTGCAGGAGACGAGACCGGGGTCAGAGGGGAGGACGTGGGCGAGGACGCGGCAAGATGTTCTGCGCCAGATGACACACTTGTCGGACGAGGCGGGGTGAACAGCAGGAGGGGGTCGGGAGATGGAGAAGGGGAGCCTGTACTCGCCTTCCTCTGCACGTCACGATGAGCGCTCTGCTTCGACGATCCCTGCACGAAGTCTACGTCCTCCCCGGACCACGCGTTATCCTCCAGATACGCAGGCAAGGCCTCGCTGTCGAATTGCTGCGGCCGCTGGGATGGCAAGGGAAAAAGGAAAGAGGAGGGGCTACTCGTAGGAGCACTGGAGTTCTCATCTGGGAAATGGGACGTTGATTGAGGGTGTTGAGATGGATAGGCATTGGGGAAGTTCGTACGAGGCTGGAGTGGGCTTGAGGGATGCTCGGGTGATGAATCAAGCTGACATCGCGTGAGTAATACTATGAGCAATAAACAACGAAAAATAATACCTTCCGTCGTTTTCGAGGAGGACTTTCAGGTTTGCGGATGTCCGGTGGTAATCGCCTGGACTCGTGTCGCTGGTGGACGTCGCATGGGGGTATGAGCCAATAGTCGGGCTTTGAAGCAGCAATCTCTTCCAGTTCCTCCGGATCTGAGGTCTCGACTACCTCGTCAGCAGAGGCCATATTGAAGGCGAGTGTAAGGAGAGCAAGCGGCCAGGGGGAGAGACGAGTGGTGGCTATTCGTCGAAAGCCTGGTGGGCGCTACGGGCGTCGCGCTGGACGCGTGTGACTTACACACGTGATCGCGTAACGTTTCGCGTTTCTGGAAATTCTGTCTCACGCTTATCGCGGCCTCGTCCAGCCAGTTAAGCCTCTGCTTCATTTCGCCTTCGTCCCATGATACCCTACTCCCGGGCCACACCGGCACTCCCTCACGATGTTCTCCTCATAGTCGCCTCTTTCGCAGACAGGAAGTCCGTGCTCGCCCTCCTCGCTACCTTCCGTGGTCTTCACAGCGACTGCGGCAAGTACCTCTTACAGGATGCCAACGTTGTACTCCATGGTGACTGCGACATCGACTCCTTCCTCGATTTTATGCATCCCCACAAGCGCAAGCGGTGGCGACACCTTCACTCCCTGTGTCTCAGTGACGCGCCTATCAGCCCAGACATCGCGGAGGAGCTCGCCAGTGTCATTCCCCGCGCGTCAAATCTTCAATCTCTCGAGTTCGAGGATGCCGAAAAGACCCTTGGTGCGCACCCCCGTCTCGCCGTCGCCTTTGCGGCCGTCCCGTCCGTCAAGCACATAACCATCGAGCGTGGATATCAACATACGTGCAGGATGCTCGAGGCGATGAAATGGCCCCTCGAGACCGCGGTGCTCCGAACCACGGCGTATAACACCGACTGGCAGGACCCCGACTCTCAGGACCGCATGCATCCCGCCTCGCTGCTCAAGGACTCTCGGGAAACTCTCAAGTCCCTGGTATGCGACGCCTGGTCCGATTGCAACCTCGTCCTCCCCGCGTACCCCGTGTTTTCCAAGCTCGAGTCGCTCTCCGTCGTAGGCATCTGGTGCCCTCATGCTGCTCAGTGGGCCATCTGCTACCCGGGCTTGAAGCAGCTTACCGTGCACACCATCGAGAGCGAACACTTTTTGCCTACATGCACGAGGCCGAGTTGGCGCAGCAAGCTGCCATTCAATCGCTGAACGCGAGCGAATACGCGACGCAGATGCAGAAGTGGAATGAACTGGAGCGATTCCAGGGGAGCGTCCTCGACCTCTACTTGCTTAGGTTCACCTGCCGTGTCCGCGACCTTTCTTTATCCCTCTCCGACGACACATTGGAATTCTTCGCTCCTGTCATGGCGACCGCCCGTCCCACACATCTTAGGCTCTCGATCTCTACCGGACTCTTCGCTGAACCCACCCCGACGTACCTCCAGGACCCCGGTCTTGCAGATCTGGAGAGCTTGGATATCTGCGTGTCCGTATGGGTAGGCGATAGAACTGGCTACCAGGGCAATACCGATGTCGACTTTTTCCTGGTGAGTTCCTTATTTCCGTCACCTTGCATCGCTGATCTGTTACCCGTAGGGGCATGTCCTCGATCTCCTCCGACGAGTCTCTGTCCTCCGATTCACGTTTTACCTACAAGTCGAAAGCTATCTTTCCCGCCACCGACGCTGCATCTTCTCATCCACGTCACCGGGACCTGATTCTGACGAGCGGAAGGAGCGGGTATTTCGCCGCCCGGCCGGGCCGTTGACCCTCTTGGAGACCTGGGCGAAAAATGTAGATGTGGATGCTTTGGCCCGCCACTTCTTCAAAGAGGCGCCATCGTTGGAGTCAGTGAAGCTGGATGTCTGGCCATCCGACAGTTCAGAATGGAAGCACGTGGAGTCGTCGAGGGTGCAGGATTCCGATGGTCAACTCCAGGATATCATCCCGTTAGTCAAGGTGTCGTAGGCTCGGTCGTCGACCCCGACCGCCGATATGGTGTCCAACGCTATCCGATGGATTGGTTTCACAAGTATATCACTAGTGGGCATTTTCCACTTCAGGCTTGGGACAACGTAACCGACGATGCGAGGTTCCATACCCTACAATTCATACTGTACAAATTCAAGTTCCTGTACTACCCTGCGCTGAAGCTCCGAATGAGAGATTCCGCCTCGACAGAACGAGGCGAAACTGTACACCTGCAGTCTTCAATATTTCTGGATAAGGCGGAGTCGTCAGAACGTAAACTCGACGGCCGTTAGTTGGAGAGGCTTACGATACCAGCCCGTCACTGCTCCGTGGGATTATGTGGATCGGTGAACCATTGTCGTCGAGAGGCGGGCCGAAGTTGAACGAGTGGAGCATGGAGGCTATCTGGATGAATAGCGATGCGTCCGCAAAATGGCGCCCCGGGCAAAATCTAACCGAGGGAGAGGTTCTCAGAGCTCTGTACATATAAGGGCACACGAGCTGTCATACCGTCGTCCAAAGCCAAACAAGTAGGCTGCCGGATCCTGAACCTCCGGGTTGAGTCGGCCATCTTTCATAAACCTTTCTGGGATGAACTTGTCCGGCTCAGGGTAGACTTTCGGATCGTTCAGAATTGACCTATTAGCACAAGAACCAGTATACGAAAGTAACAAGTCATAATACGCGACCCGGATGAAACGTACCATACGTTTACCATCACGATGCTCCCTCCGGGTATGAAGTAACCATGGTAGTGATCATCTGATGTACTCATGCGGGCGAGTCCAAACGGAGTGACCGGGTTCCATCGCAATATCTCTTTCACGACGGCGTTGACGTATGGCAAGTGGTCGCGGTCGCTGAACTCGGGAAAGCGGTGAGGGCCCACGACGGCGTCCAGTTCAGCTTGGGCCCTTTTCTGGACATCGGGATAGAGCGACATCGCAACGCAAAAGTTGCATAGGACGCCATGCGTCTGAAGGCGCAGTGAGCATCGTGGTTCTACCAGACGAGCGTAGGAAAATTCTGACTGTATCTATTCCGGCTGGCAAAGCGAGACAGTCAGGGATAAATATGACCGCCTGATGAGGGGACGACTTTACCTGCATACGACACGGCGGCGACGTTTCTGGCTGCTTCCTCTTCGAAGGCATGCCGGGTATCGTCCTTCAGATGGGCGTAATCCTCGATCATTGCACTAACGATGCTTTCTCGCCCATTCGCGTGGCCGTTAACCTATACAAGTCTCAGCCACAGGATAGCAGTAGTAGATTCAACGCTATGAACTTACAACGGCCTCTCTTGCATCACCCCAAGGTAAGTCTCGCAGTCGGTGCGTTGCGCGGCGCACATCGACCAACTCCCGAAGGTACCCGGCACCGGGGACCCAAATAGGGACATGGGAGAGAATCGGCAGGAACTCGAGGATGGATGAGCCAGAAATAAACAGTCGGACGCTCTTGACGCCAGTTTCGAATGCTGAAAGATACTTGTCGTTCAGGTCTCCGCCTACTTCCAGACCATACGTCGTTGTGACTAATGTCGCACCGACAGCACTAACGTGGAAGCGAAAAGTATAAGTATGCAAGGTAATTCCAGTGAGGCTATTCGGAAATCGGATAGAGGACGTCTAGCACAGACTCACTAGCGAATGTTCTCACTGAGCTTCTCCGGCTTAGACTTCAACAGAACCAGTAGTCTCCTAGCAGCCTGCGTTTGTGCTTCGTAGTATCGTGGAATGGCGTCTGGCTGGTAGTGCTTCCAGATAACTCGCCGATGTTGACGCCACGACCATCCATACGGGAAGAAAGCCATGTTCCACTCCCATCCCATCCTAGATGATATCAAGTTGGGCATTACCGGGACGCATCAATGGCGGGTCACTTACAACCCCGTTAGGACTGAACTTGGACGAGACGAGTACTTTGTTGAGCGCCCTTCAAGTAAGTCCGTCGCAGTGTGGGCGTCGTTCACGATGACGAGAGACTGGCCGAGCACGCGAAAGAGCATTAAGTTTCCTGTCATCATCGAAGTCAGTAGATTGTATGACCCGCTGAGTGGAGAGCTAACTCACCGTACTCCTTGCTCAACTCATGATACCCTAGCCATGGGCGAGTCTTCGGTATATCGAACAAGTTCCCAAGGATAGGGAAAGGAGGGGGGCCAGGTGGGAGGTGGCGGAAGCGGAAGCAAGTAATCTGTTTGTAAAACTTGTAACAAAGGGAGATCAACGAGTAGCAAAACGCGGCAGAGAGAAAAGTCAGGATAAGCGTCCAATTCATGGTGCGCTTGGGACGTGTCTAGCTGCTAGCATCCAGGTAAGGGGTTCCTCTAAATACCTTCCGCGGCGTGAGACGCGGTCGGGGCTTACAGAATGAAATACCAGCGCTACAGACCGCAATGTGACTTTTCCAATTCACTGTGTACAAGGGAAACTGTCACCAGGAGAACCTTGGATGCAGGGAAGGCGATTGGAGCCGTTCTGAAAATGGAACTTGTCGCTCCTCACGGGTGCCCGAGATAGCATGAGCGCGCAAAAGACATCCACCTTCCTTCTCCAAGAAGCCGCATAAGGTTCCGCTCCTCGCAAGAGGCAGCCAAAAGACAGAGGCCAGTTGGACACGGCAGCGTCTGCCGATTCGCGCCGGATTAAAGCCTCTGGCCATGCCGACCGTGGCGTGAGCATGCACCTGGAGTCCTCCAGGAATCTGGGAAAGAATATCAGACTGGTCCTAAATGATCTGGTTGTGAGCCATGGTACTCACGACACGAGTCCCGTTGTTGGTCGAGGCTGAATCCAGATTGGGTTGCCGCTTTCGTCAAGTGGTGGAATGATGCTGAAGGAATGCAAGGTGGGCGTCATGTGTGTAGATGAACAGTGCGGCAGTCGCGTAGTACCTCCCCGGACAAACACTACAAGGCAGGCTCACAAAATTGTTATGTCAACGAGGGAAGCCAGAACGCACCGTCTGCCATATCCGAACGCAGCAGTTGGATCCGGGAGGGTACCAGGCTTTCCGTCCTTCAAACACCGTTCGGGGACGAACGTATCTGGTTCAGGATACACATCCGGATCGTGCAAGGACGCCCTGCATGACATGTATCACTTCACGTTCGACAATCAAGAAAGCTGGAGTTAGGCGGCTTTACCAACTGTTGGAAATGACAACCGAATTTCTGGGATGAAATAGCCGTTGTATTCGTCGTCAGTGACGGTGACATGCGGCATGACAAGAAGTCCTGTCGTTGACAATCGCAGAGATGTAGGGTAATGAGTCCATGTCCGCAATCATTGGGAGCCTCGTTTGTCCCACAATCGACCTCTGCTTGCGCCTTGGTTTGAACATCTGGGTAGAGGGACATCGCGAGGAGGAACGCGAAAAGCGCTGATTGTATCTAGAAAATCCCGGTCGTTCAAATGGACGCTCGCTACCACTGATATCCGGAACTTACGGTGTCTAGGCCAGCTGCCGGGACAGTAGGGGTGGGGGCACGCATCTTGGTTCCCGTTCCCTTACCGGCGCAGAATAGTAAAGCGGGAGACCTTCGACAACCTCCACGAAGCCCAAGTTCCAAGCTGAATTGGGACCTGACCACGCCTCCATCCCTTCGAGACGAGACTATCCTGTACTGCACGGACCGGAGGGAGGCTTGTCTAATAATTTACCAGCTAATGCGAGAACTAAACATGAACGTGAACGCCATTATCCGCGCCGACGTGAATAAGAAATATCCATAAAGTGCGCACCGACACAGCCACCCTTAATCCACGATCCCCGCCCCAACCGCGACCTCCTCTAAGGTTGTACACAAATCCGCATCCAAGTCGTCATCATCATCGACATCATCGTGGCGGCGAGGGCGGCCGTCGGGTCCAAATCCCAAAGTCTGACGCATGTGTCCGGCGCGCTCAGCCGTCGACCTAAGTTAGGGCGGAAAGGCGAATCACATCGCGAACCCCGTATCCCCCGCCGAGATCGTCGACACGGCGTCCTCGTCCTTCACCTTCTTTACCGATCCTTGCTCAACCTCCTTATGCGCATACACCTCGTCCAGGTTCCTCGGCTGCAAGATCGCCTCGCCCTCTGGCGGGATCACTGGCATCCCCTTCTCCTTCTCAACAGGAACGGGAGGGACAGGAGGGGGGACAAGCGACGACCCCCTTGAAACGCCAGCGATGCTCGGCGGGCGGCTGCTCGACACCGAGAGGCGCGCCGCGCGCTGGGAGAAGAACGAGCCGACGGACGCGCCCCACGACCCGAACGTCGACGGCACCGGCGGTGGCGCCTGCTGTTGTTGCTTCTGCGCCTCCGCCTGCTGCGCACCAACGATACTCAGCGGGCGCAGGCCGCTCTTCCTCTCCGCGGGTGGGGCCGGGACTGGAACGGCGTCGGCGCGTGGGAAGTCGACAGAGCCCTTGCGCGAGGGCGGCGACGCGTCACTGACGCTCCCGCGCGAGTTGACCTTGGTGAGGCCGGCCCCCAGCGAGCTCTCGGAGCTCGCGCTGCGCTGCATCCAGCGCTCGCGGACGCCCGCGACGGCGTTGAAGAAGTTGGTGGAGCCCGCGGCGAGCGTACGCGAGATGGCCTCGCGTGTGGGCGCGAGCTGCTGGTCGAGCTTGAGGTCCTGGATGCCCTCCGAGAGGCGCAGGCCGATGTCGGAGACGACGGAGGGCTTCTCGCTGCATGGATGCCTACGCGGTGTTGCTGTGATGAGAACGGGTATGCGCGCGAGAGACTTCTGTGCGGAAGTGACTCACCGTGCCTCGACGATGTCGAACAGCAGAGGGTCCGTGACGCGCTCCCAGACCTCGTACGCGTGCGACTTCTTGAACTCCTGGATCCAGAGCATGTTGAAGTCCTGCTGCGAGTTCGAATCCCCCGAGCCGTCGGCGATGACGACGCCGTTGCCTTGGCCCTTCGCCAGGAACGAGGCGTACTTCACTGACGACAAAGCGCCAAAGATGTACTCCTCGAATTTTTGGCGGAGGTAATCATCGCTGCCCTTGAAGCTACGCCAGCGTCAGCTGCGCCCCGTCGAAACGTAGAAGGTTAATGGATGACTTACAGCATGTTCATGTTGATGTCGGGGTTCACGTCGTTGACATCCTTGACTATCTCGTCCATCCACTTCCGGTCGGCCGCCGTCAGAGCGACCATCCGCTCAACAGCGGGATTACGGAACTCAATCGCACCGGTCTCAATCTATTCAAGCAGCCTGGTAAAAGCATGTTTCTCTTTAGCTAAACCAAATGGGAAACGCTTACGTTCACAAGCAGATCGATCTCCTTCTGTTGCGTGACGATCGAGTTGGTGCTTCCACATAGCCAGCCCGCGGTATCCCTGAGCATATCCAGCTGCTGTAATGGCAGATATGGCTGGAAGAACGAGTCCTACAGAGGCGATGTCAGACATGTTCGAGTAGCGATACCGCATATATGCGCATACCTTGCCGAATAGATCGAGAGGAAGTCCCATGTAAGCCATCATGCTCTTCGGATCGGAGGTCTTGAGCGAATTTGGTCGTGAAAGGGTCGCCTCGCGAGCTGCCAGTGGTGGGGAGCCTGCATCGTCTAGGTTGTGGAGAAGACCTATGCAACAGTGTGAGTCGTCATGCCCACGTTCGCTGATAAGAGCACATACCGGGAATAAGGGTTACCAATGAGTATTGGTATGTACATAGGCGCTCTACAGGATGACCAAAAAACATGATCTACGAGGGCGAACTCCTCAATGATGGACTTTACGATGTGTTCGAACAAGTCGCTTACCCTCTTCTGCAGCATGAGCGCTTTGACAAGAACCAGTGTTCGTTGCCGGAAATTGTGTACCAATTCCCGCAGACTGGTGCCTGCAATTAATGGCCGTTTAGTACAGGAAATGAGGATCATAAAGCGAGCTGTTGTCCTTACCCATGTACAAGCCACTCTCGGTCATTTGACCACGCAGCGAAGGCTCGAGTGATGAGTGAAAGTCATCGAGTATGCTAGTGTCTGTGAAATCCCGTTGGGAGAACAATGCTCGTGTGACCACACCCAATCGGTCGCTATTTTGTCATAAGTCAGTGTCCACCAAACCACGGAGTAATATATGTCGTACCGAATTGGTCCAAAGACAGGTTTCGATGCAATAACCACAACTGCCTTCTGCACTGTTGACCGTGTGACGTCCGCCCCCTTGACCAGCAGGTCCGCAGAACTGATTTGGCGGTTACATCTATACGCCCAAGTTTGTGTCCGTCCCGTGCTACCAATAGCGCGTGAGATAAACTTACGAGATACCGAAGAGGGTGGTTGGGTTCTGTATTGATGGGACCAAATGGAAGTACGAGTAGTCTTCGGTCGTCTATCATGTGTTGTGCTATGAGAACGGCTTCCATTGGTGTCGCATAGACGTCATGACTTACAAGGTGTGCGCCGTCGGGGAGGGCGAGGAAAGGAAGGATCTTGGCAATCTCCTCGTCCTCGAAGATCTCGCCCTTCGAAAACTCTATCTTTGGCCCAACCTGCGTCCATCAATGTGCGCAGCACGGCAGGAATGTCAAACGGGAGGGGACGAAACGAGACGCGGGTGAACATACCACATGATTGAAGTCTACCAATGCGATGCCCAAGACTAGCGGCCCTTTCGTAGGTCGGATGATGAGGGACTCTGGCCGCGCCTTCTTGGAATATGATGTAGAGGAAGAGCCAAATGAGGCGACGCTCTCTCGATCACTCTTCGAAGGAAAGCTTGTGGAGGACGGCGGAGATGAAACGAAGAACGTGGCCGAAGGAGGCAATGAGGGGGGCAAGGGCGTCGACAATGGCTTCTCGAACTCATGCATTGATGGTGCGATGCTTGATAGAGGAGACTCGCCATCTTCGTATTTACGCGCGAAGAAACTCCTGTCGTCTCCGTCCAACTCCGAGGCAGGGGAACTGGTGTCGGTGTCGGTGGTATGTCGTTTGGAGAGAGCGGCAAGAGAGAGACTCTGGCGGACAAGGGTTACAGGAGTGACTACCGGTTCCTGTGGGGGCAGGACTCCGAGAGAGGTGGAATCGCGAGGAGAGCGTGGTGGGGAGGAGAGTGCGATGGAGCGGGCGGAAGCGGTGTCGCCGTCGGAGAAGTGGGGTTCATCAAGGTGGTCATCGTCATGGTCTGCTTCGACAAGAAAGCGGGAGTTGATTGGCGAGGGCTCTGGGGAGTGGTCGAAGGCGGAGGACATGGCGAGCTGTCAATGAGGTGCCTGGGTATAACTGAATCAGCGGCAAACTTGGATGTCGATGTCGAAAAGCGGCGTCTGGGTGGGAGAGGCTGGGTATTGGGTTGAAGAGAGCGGAATGGGGGTGAAGCAGGCCCGTAGCAAAGTCAGAAAACGAAAGACAGAGAGACGAGCTCAGAGAGAGATGGTGGGCGTTGCTGAGGCTGTTGCGACGAGAGACAGATCCAGAGGCTCGACCGGGTCCGCGTGCGGCGTCAGACTCGCCAAAGGCCCAAAGCCGTGAGCTAGGCGCCCACTTCAGATCCCTTCACATATCGTCCCAACGTGGATGTGGATGTGAATGTGATCCCATCGAGGGTTCCTCGCCTCGGGCGGCGCTGAGCGCTAGCGCTCCCAACCACTCGCCCAACTTGGCTTCCTTCAACCATCCACCCTCGCTCTTTTCATGAAAATATTCAGTGCGCTACATGCCCTTGAGAGTCTTGTTGTCTCAACTCCTGACCGCCGACACTCGACGCTCTCGCAAGCTCCTGCCTCCCCTGTTTCAACCGCGCAACCTGATGCAAACTGCACAACATCACTCGCACAGCTATTCAGCCCACGACATCATCCGCTCCTCATGCACTCCAGTTGTACGCTGGGATACATCTACATCTTCATAGCTTCCTCAATTCGTCGCTCCTTTCGGAACGGAACTCTCCAAAACCACATTCAATTGATTCATGCATTTTGCGAACCTTTGAGTGCGTGGTTGGATTTCTGTACCGACATCATGTGTAGGCGTAAACCCTACGGTAAGGTTTGGATGACGCGCAGGTCATGCATCTTCTTCCGGTTCGAGTCATTGTCAAACAGCAGTCGCGTTTTACTGTCCAGTTTCATGAGCTTCGGCCGGACACCCAAGCTGTTTCGCCTCCAGTATGTCTGCCGATAAAACTATCGACATATGCACAGTCGGTTTCGGGGGTGAGGAGGCTATGGATCCAGTGTAGTTCAACCTCCATTCTGACTGCCCGCCTAGCGATCGGGGCGCTCTATGCCTTCGCATTGGACAGAACTAGTAGAGTACGAGTGACTGCGGTATGCAGGTTCGTACGGTGCATTTCACATGGGCTCCTCCTGCGGCGATGCTAATGCCACATTGAACAGATCAAACTACAATGTCCTACAAGGTTCGCGCGACCCCATCTTCGCCCAATACTCATGAAGGGCTGCTTTTCATGATCCCCGGTTTCAGACACAGGGCTCGACTTCGAGTCCGATAGATTTGGGAAGCACAACGCGTGGAAGCCATACCGCGGTGAGCTCAAGGCGACCCTATTGGATCCCCAGCGCGCACACCCCCGCTCGCGGGAGGGCAGCCCCAGAATAATTTTGACGTCTTGATCCCCGCATCGCAGTCGCGCGCACCGTCGAGGAAGCCGCAGATCGCACGTACGCGTACATCGTCTGCGCATTCAAGTCCGTCCCGGAGATCACGACCACCCCCGCACTCCTCGCCCCGCTGATCTCCAAGCTCACCACCCATTCTCCGCTCGATCCCGATTCCAATCCCCCCGAGACGATCACGACCACCTTCGTCCTGCTCCAGAACGGGATCGGGATCGAGGACGACCTTCTCGAAGCGCTCAGCGCGATCCGCACCCCAGGGGTCCAGGCCATCGTCCTTTCGGGCTGCTGCTGGTGCGACACGACCGCCGTCGATGGGGGGCGCAGGATCGTGCAACACGGGAACGAGCGGCTCATCCTTGGTTATCACCGCCCTACCTCCCTCTCGGCGAGTATCAGTGCAAGCTTCAGCGAAGACGCAGCCAAGAAGTCGCTTGGCGAGCTGGTTGAATTATTCCGCGCTGGGGGGTCCGTCGTCGAAGCCGCCCCAGACGTGGATGTGGCGCGATGGCGCAAGGTCCTGTGGTAAGTAAGGTTCAATGATCCATCGACACACGGCTTGGACCTGTTGAATGGGGGGGGATGGTTCGGACGCTCTTGGCTTTCCCGGCACCATTCATTCGTTCATGCACATGAAGCACCATATCGCTGACGCTACCCACGTTCTAGGAACGCGTCGTTCTCCACAATATGCACCCTAGCGCGGGCCTACGTCGGGGACGTGCTCGCCCTAGAGTCCTCGCGCCAGGCACTCAAGGACATTATGGCAGAAGTGCTCACCGTGGCCCGCGCATCGTTCACGCCCTCGCCGGCGGTGGAGCAGGAACTCTCGGACGCAGTGATCGAGCGCATCATCGCGAACGAGAACCCAAACTCAGTCTTCCGCCCATCGATGCTCGTCGACCTGGACCACGGGCGGCCGATGGAAGTCGAGGCGATCGTGGGAGGGGTACTGAGGAGGGCCAGAGCCAGGGGAGTGCCGACGCCGCGGATGGACCTGATATATGCGGGGCTTTCGGTCATTCAGAGCAACTTGATCAAGGGAAGAAAGGCTTAGATGGGCGAGGGCGACCACAACGGCCGGAAGCGAAGACAACAGATACAAGAAGTGCAGCAGCGAGTGTACAACATTCACATTGATTGATATCCACATAGGAGCGACAACATTGTTACATCCGGTATCTTACACGTCCGTCTAGGAATGCTGAGCGTGCCGCTCAAGCGTAACAGAGGATGCGGAAGTCCTGGGTTCACAGATTATCAGCAACGGTGGCACCACGAAGGAAGTGTAGTGTAGAGACAGACCTTGTGCTCCTTCTCGTCGTTGCCGTAAGGAACGAATGCGCCAGGGAGCCTGGGGCCGCACTTGCCGGGGACGATGGCACCGCTGTGGGATGCCTGCGCGATGAACAGCGGCGTGCCGTCGCCCTCGCGGCCACCCTCGACAGGGCGCGCCGGAAGCTTATCGAGCTCGACTTTGCCGTGGAAGTCGATCCAGCGCACAGCGCGCTTGTCACCTACGAGGACCTCGTACTTCGAGAGCTAATGGCACGACAGGAAGTCTCAGCGACGAGCCGGCCGAAGCTCCACGTCAAGGTAGGAACTCACATGATACTCCTTGTGTCCGTAGCCAACGACGCCGCCCTTTTGGAAGATCGAGCATGCTTTCCCAATCTCTGTATCAAGAGCGTGACGGAGATGTGATCAGATAGTGTGAAAGGGTAGCGTTTGCATTTGCATGGTAGATTTGGGGGAAGAGAACTTACGGAGACTGCCCTAATCGCCGAAAGCGGATGAGATGAGTCCACGGCTTCCTCGCAGATGCCAAAGCTCCGGCTCACCTCGTGCCAACCACGGCAGATGTAGTGCGGCTGGCCGTGCTCCTCGCCGCCGACGATGGCGTGTTCGGCGGGGATGTTCTTGCCGTCGACCAGGACCCAAGTTACCGGGCCAGCGGCGCGCCCGGCCCAGAAGTCGGCGGTGCGCTTTTCGCTCTCGTGCAGCCAGTTCGTGACATCCCAAGCATGCCGCTTTTTCTATAGTGGGGCCAAGCCCGTGGTAACGCCGCTCAGACATGAGATGCGGAGAACCTGAAGTGAATGCGGGACATACATCCTCCTCGCTCTTCTTGTGCTCGTTCCAGGCGAAGACTCCGGCGCCGAGCGCGAGAGCACCCGCGAGCAGACCGCCGCCAATCTGAAGCAAGCCGAGCAGCGTTCAACACCGGGACTGGGATATCTCGAGAATTTGGACGCGCACCTCGATCTGCTTCTTGCGCTCATCGCTAAGAGCGTCCCAGCCGTGCTTGCGCTCCTCCTCGTGAACGGTGACGGTCTGCTCGTGCTTCTCGCCACCGCTGCTCTGGCCGGGGTTGTAGCCGGGCGGCGGAATGGGCTGCTGGTACTGGGGCTGGTACTGCTGGCCCTGTTGCTCGTGGTGCTGGTGCTCCCCACATTCGTCGTCGGGGATGCGGCCCCAGAGCGCGGGGGTGACGGGAGGTGTCCAATCGGACTGTTGTTCGTGCAGTTAGCGACTAGATCGCGACGCTACGCCTGGATTCTCGGACAGACCTGCGAGTTGTGGGGCTGGATGATCTTGTACTTGTGGCCTGCACATAATCGCGGTAGTGAGTAGATGTCGCAAACGAGGCTAATGGCATGTCTAATGTCATGCTCACCTTCGTACTCGACGACAGCGCCGTGGTCGTACCAGGTTCCGGGCTCCCAGCCTTGAGTCATGACTATAGATACGAAAGCTGTAGGAAGATGTGCAAGTTGGAGAGGTCTGGGGAGGACTGATTGAAATGATGACCTTGCGGAGACAGCTTTATATACTCATTGCGGGCGTGAATCGAGCTTAATTACCCTAGTTTCGGAGACGGCCGCAGCTATGTGACGGTCATGGAGTGCTGACATGGTCGGCGGCGATGATCAGATTAAGCGGAAATGGTAGCACACGTGTGGGAGGGACAAGGGTCGAGAGCATAGGTAAACGCGCCTTGGAGGGGCATAGAAGACCGCAGGCTGCGAGTCCCAGAACCGCGGTGTCGGAAACATCGATGGGCCGAATACGAGGCCGAATGGCATAATCGCGGCGTACGTCGCATTTGCCAAGTCGGACGCACCGCCGAGATACACAAATATCACAGCGGGAACGGTTGCGGTGCTAGAAGTAGGGGAATGCAATGCTTTCGAAGACTATGTCCGGCTGGCGTGAGGTGGGTATTGCGGAAAAGAAGTTCGTCGTCGCCGCGGGCGCAGTGTATCCTGCCAAGCTCAGCCATGGTTTTCGAAGAATGAACTCACATGCAAGCAAATACGTTGCAAGAGCACTCAATATCGGGACCCAAAATTCGCCGTGTCGCTCCTTCCTTCACGCGCTAAGTGAACCCTTCCGTACGTCGAGTGTGTCCTGCATGCGGTGTCCATCCTTAGCGGATCAAGTGAGGGGCACTCATCAGGATGTGAATGAACGCAGAAGTGTGATTTCTGCGTCGCCTTATGCCGTATACCCGATGAAGGCATGTGGATTGTCGAGGACTCGAGGTCAGAGAGAGATACGTAGACAGACTGCATGGATGAACTGGTCCTAGCGACGAGTAGTAATAGTGCCATGACGTCAGGTTGCCTAATCTGGAGGGTCTCAGATTTCTCACGCCCTCAGTTGCTCGGCTGCGAATTTTCCTCCTTGCCGACTCCGTCGCTGTTCTGTCTTCCCGAGCTCCCTCCAATTCTCCCCTCACCATTCTCAAGGCTGCACCCCCTGGGCGCGCTGTTGGCCCGTGGCAGCCATGGTGGACCAGGAAGGTGTCATACACGACCCTCTCCGTATGGACCTACGCCGACAGACTCAAAAATTGCTCACGCACCTAGGTGCCGAGAGTCCTTATGCCACCACTCTTCAAAACGTCTCCTCCAAACAGGCCTTGCTTGATGCACTCTCTCGCCTTCTGCTTGTGCCCCAACATACCTTGCTTGTGGCTGGCCTCTTTCGACCCGTTTTGCTCGATCTATGTGCTCGTTGGTTGCAGCAAGACAGCGACACGTTGGAAAAATTTGGGGCACTCTGTCTTCTTCTGGAACTCTATGAAGAACTATATCCGTGAGTTGTCCTTTCCGTCATTATACTATGTATTTTTGGATCCCGCCGCTTTACAAGGAGTGGGTAGAGACCGAGCAATTGGAGAGGGGTGAAAATCGCTGGTACCTTTCCGCAGTGGTTGGCGGATGTCGATCCTAACTAGTGTCAGAGCCTATGTGTAAAGAGGCAATGGCTTTGGTACGTGCTTAGCACTAACAAAGCAAGAACATCCGTTCGTACGAAAGTCTCTTGACGTGATATTCGGTGAAGGTCTCGCCGGGGTGTATTCCCTACAACATGGGATTACGAGACTAGGTCATGCATAGTGCGGGTGTGGACAACACCTCTGTGTTTGTATGAAGAACGTTGAGCCTCATTGACTTCTCCCCTTGCATTGTTCCCGCATTGCGAGTCTCGGCTGATCACACATTGACAGCATCCTATCCTCCATGCTTCGATCTCCCGGTTTCAAAGCGGGCCCTCTATCCTTCTTCACCGCAGCTGAACGGATGGAAAACATACCATCTCACCCGCTACAGCAAGTGCTACTCGCATACTATCGCCTTCTCCAAGCGAACCGCTCCCTCCCCCGTCAACTCGGCTGGTCGCTTACGCCACTCTCTCGAATTATCTGGGCCCCCCACCCCGACAACGGAGTTCGCTTTCTGGCTATCAGGTGTTATGCCTTGCAGGCAGGCATGATGGAGGGGGAACGCGTGAACATGGAGAAGGAGCTTCTAGGGGACGTTTCCACTGTCGAGTGCGATATCCCCTTTGGCGTCAATCCCGACGGCACTCTCCAGCAAGTTTCTGGATGGATCATGCCCGTTCTGGAGCTGGAACGGGTAACGCAAGGAAGGGAACAGCTTCTTGAGCCCCATGACTTTTTCATTCACGATGATGACTCAAGCGAGCCTATTCATCCGGCGGAATTGAGGTACGTAACTCAGCATATTTGTCGATATTCAGTCTAACTGAATGATGTTAGTCCCTTGCTAGTGAACGTTCATGGCATTCTCATGCTTCGTTCCTCTGTTCCTACCCGAATCACCACATCCCTCATCGACACACCTACCACTGTGGTCTCGCTCCGGGACATCGCACTTCACCTCTCACTCCGGGTCCCCATTCTCCTCACATCTTCACCCTCATCGGGCAAGTCGCTTCTCATATCCCATATGGCGGCTCTGCTCTACCCGGACGCGCGGAATCACATCGTCACAATCCATCTTGCCGACACATCGTTGGATCCTCGCTCCCTGCTAGGATCGTACATCTCGTCACCCACGCGTCCTGGGACCTTCGAATGGAAGGAGGGCGTCCTTGTTCGCGCAATGCGAGAAGGAAAGTGGGTCGTCTTGGAGGATATAGACCGGGCGGCAATGGAGGTCCTCGGTATCATCAAACCTCTTGTCGAGTCCCTCGGTCCCGACAAATGGGTCGGAGGACGAGCGCGTTTGGAGGTCCCAAGTCGCGGCAAGATTGAAGCAGAGGACTCATTCGCGTTGTTCGCGACGCGGTCTCTCCAGCCCTCCCGCACTGGCGCATTTCCTAGCCCGACGTTCTTTGGTGCTCACAAGTTCTTCGAAATCGCCGTCGGGTCCCCTACCGCAAGTGACCTTCGCATCATCATCGACACGAAGTTTCCTCGGCTGGCCGGCCCACCCGCGCAGGGCCTTATCAACCTGTGGGAGAGCGTGCGCGCCCTTGGGAGCCAGGCGTCCACGCGCGACATCGGTCTCCGTGAGCTCGAGAGGTTCTGCATCCGTGTCAGCAGTCTGCTTCCTGCCAGTCATCAGTCTATGGACATCGACGAGGATCCGACTCAACCCACTAGCCTGGCGCAGACCTTCCCCAACCCCACCGTCCGCGAGGATATCTTCCTCGAGGCGCGCGACGTTTTCTTCGGTGCTGGCGCCACAACCGCGTCCGGCCGCGCACACCTCGAGGCCATCATACACGTCGTCGCCGGGCACCTCGGTCTATCCGACGAGCGCAGGGACTACGTTCTGCACAGTCGCGCACCCGAGTTCGACACAGAGAAGGACGTGAACGGGCGGATCACCGCTGTCCGCGCGGGGCACACGCGGCTATCCGCGCGCCCCGCCAAGATGGAGGTCGCGCGCCCCGCCACGCGACCCTTCGCGATGCATCGGCCCGCGATGTCGCTCATCGCGCGCCTCGCCGCCGCCATCTCGCACTCGGAGCCCGTGCTGCTGACAGGCGAGACGGGCACGGGAAAGACGAGCGTCATAACGCATCTCGCGTCCCTCCTTCGCCGCCCGCTGATCTCGCTCAACCTGTCGAACCAGACTGAGTCGTCGGACATCCTGGGCGGGTTCAAGCCCGTGGACGCGCGCGTGCCCGGGGGCGAGCTGCAGGAGCGGTTCCTGGAGATGTTTGGGGGGACGTTCAGCCGGAAGAAGAACGCGCATTTTGAGGAGTCCGTGAGGAAGGCGGTCCAGGAGCGCAAGTGGAAGCGCGCGACGGGCTTGTGGCTGGAGGCAGTCAAGCTTGCGAAGGACAGGATCAGGAAGAAGCAGGCCGAGGAAGACGCGTACGTCTTTCGAGGCGGCATTCTATTGGCATTGTCGACTAACTATCGTTTGCAGGAAGGAGCTGGAGGGCGGTACCCCGCGCAAACGAAGGAAGGTCGAGGGCTCCGAGCTGAAGGTGTCGATGGAGGCTTGGGGTGCGTTCGAACGGGACGCTCAGGCGTTTGAGGTGCAACATGTCCAGGGCAAGAGCAAGTTTGCGTTCGCATTCATCGAAGGGCCATTGGTGAAAGCTTTGCGGAACGGCGACTGGTAAGTTGGTCTGAATTTCAAAAGGAGCTTTTGCCAGAATAACAGTTCTTTCCTACAGGATTTTGCTCGACGAGATCAACTTAGCCACTCCCGAGACGCTCGAGTCAATATCAGGGCTGCTTCACAGCCCTACTGCGTCTATCACTCTCACAGAGCAAGGCTCGTTGGAGCCCGTCCCTCGTCACCCCGACTTTCGTCTCTTCGCTTGTATGAACCCGGCCACCGACGTGGGCAAGAAGGACTTACCACCCAATATCCGCTGTCGCTTCACCGAGATCGATGTCCCGCCTCCGGACGCCGACAGGGAGACGCTGCTCACGATTGTGGCCCAGTACATCGGTGCCTGTGCCGTCGGCGACAGGGGTGCGATCATGGATGTCGCGGAGTTCTATACAGCGGTGAAACGTCTATCAGAGGAACGGCAAATCGCAGACGGTGCGAACCATCGACCACATTTCAGCATGCGCACCCTGGCCCGTGCTCTCACTTTCGCAGCGGACATGGCGCCTGCGTACTCCCTGCGGAGGGCGCTGTGGGAAGGATGTCTCATGGCGTTCACTATGGCCTTAGACGGTCCCAGCGCCACGGCGGTCACAGCCCTTGGTCAGAAGCACATCCTTGCCGGGGTGAAGAACCCTCGGTCTCTCTTGGCGAAGGAACCTTCGCCTCCTGGGAACCCTGCGGCGTTCGCCAAGTTCGGACCATTCTACCTTGAAAGAGGATCTTTGCCCGAAGACCCCGCGGAAGACTACATCATGACTCCCTCCGTCGAGACGAAGCTCATCGACCTCGCCCGTATCATTGCTGCGAAACGGTTCCCCGTTCTCATAGAAGGTCCGACATCGAGCGGGAAGACGAGTTCCATCGAGTATCTCGCGAAGCGGACAGGGCACCGCTTTGTTCGTATCAATAATCACGAGCATACGGACATCCAAGAGTACATCGGCACCTACGTTTCTGACCCAGTCACCGGAAAACTGATTTTCAAGGAGGGCCTCCTCGTTCGGGCTTTGCGTCAAGGGGACTGGATCGTCCTCGACGAATTGAACCTTGCTCCGACGGATGTTCTCGAGGCACTGAACCGTCTTCTCGATGACAACCGCGAACTCGTCATCCCTGAGACGCAGGAGGTCGTTCACCCGCACCCTCATTTCATGCTCTTCGCAACGCAGAACCCACCTGGACTGTATGCTGGACGGAAGGTTCTCTCCCGAGCTTTCCGGAATCGTTTTCTTGAGGTCCATTTCGAGGACGTGCCCCAGGCGGAGCTGGAAACGATCTTATGCCAACGATGCCGTATCGCGCCTTCTTACGGCCAGCGCATCGTGAGCGTCTTTCGCGAGCTGCAGAAGCGCCGGCAGTCAAGTCGCGTCTTCGAGAGCAAGCAGGGATTTGCCACTCTTCGTGATCTCTTCCGGTGGGCTGGCCGGGATGCGATGAGTTATGAGGAGCTCGCTGCAAACGGATACATGCTGCTGGCTGAACGCGCCCGCAGAGACGATGACAAGGTGGTTGTCAAGGAGGTCATCGAATCCGTCATGAAGGTCCGCATCGACGAGTCTTCCCTCTACGACCTTCACAGCCCCAAGTTCGACCCTCGCGAATTCCTCGGATGCCCCATCCCGTCTTCCTCGCAAGTCGTTTGGACGTCCGCAATGCAACGTCTCTTCGTCCTCACTGCCCGCGCTCTTCGGTTCAACGAGCCTGTTCTCCTTGTAGGAGAAACCGGATGCGGGAAGACGTCGGTCTGTCAGCTCTACGCGGAGGTTCTCAATCGTACTTTGCGGTCGGTCAATTGTCACCAGAACACGGAGACAGCGGATCTGATCGGTGGTCTCCGACCTATCCGCAACAAGGCTGCCGTCGAGGTCGAGGTTCTGAAAGAGGCATCGTCCGCTGTCTCTCAACTTGGGATCACGAATGTAGCCGCGGATGTCAACTCTTTAACGTCGACGATCGACAAACTTCTCAAGTTGGACGCCATCCATCCCGAGCATGCCGCGGCGTTGCAGGATCTTCGGGCTCGCCTTCAGCGCTTATCGGCTCTCTTTGAGTGGCGCGACGGGCCGCTCGTCGAGGCGATGCACAACGGCGACGTTTTCCTTTTGGACGAGATATCCCTCGCCGATGACTCCGTGCTCGAACGATTGAACAGTGTTCTTGAGACTGGTCGCACAATAGTACTCGCCGAGCGTGGTGGCCACGACGCAGAGATTCCCGCAATCAAGGCTGACGAAGACTTCAAGCTCGTCGCGACGATGAACCCCGGCGGTGACTACGGCAAGAAGGAGCTCTCTCCTGCATTGCGCAATCGCTTTACGGAGATCTGGGTTCCTCCCATTACAGATCGTCGCGACTTAGAGTGTATCGTCCAAAGTTTGTGGAGGCATGATGCCTTGCGCGCATTCACTCAGCCCCTCTTGGACTTCGTTGACTGGCTTTGCACGACCATCGGTGATCGATCCTTCGCGAACTTACGGGATATCCTAGTAAATGTGCCCATGACACCTCTTTGTTCCATTGCTAACGTTGATATAGGCTTGGGTATCCTTTTCCAATGCAACATTGAGTGACAACTCCACGAGTGGGATGGCACCTACCGAGATCTTCGTACGTTGCAACGTATAATACTAGTTTTCTTAACACTCACAGACGCTTTAGCACCACGCAGCCCAGATGACTTTCTTGGACGGCCTGGGTTCTATGCCTCAGTTGTCAGCGTACTCTAAAGAAGCGTTGGACCGTCTCAAGGCTGATGCGGTCACGAAGTTGAACGACTTCGTTCCTCTCGTTTCTATCCTGGAACAGGGACGAGCACCCGAATACGAATCGTCCGACGTTCGGTTCGGTATCTTCTCCATACCCAGAGGACTTCAGCCGGTATCGTCTCAGAGCTTCAGTCTGGAAGCCCCGACTACTCGTGATAATGTCATGCGCGTGGTCAGGGCCTGTCAGCTTCCGAAACCCATCATGCTAGAGGGGAGCCCGGGAGTTGGAAAAACAAGTCTTGTTGCTGCACTCGCCAACATCTGCGGTCATCAGCTGTGTCGTATCAACCTTTCGGACCAGACAGATCTCGTCGACCTCTTTGGTTCAGACCTCCCTGTGGAAGGCGGTGAGCCCGGACAGTTCGCCTGGAAGGATGCCGAGTTTCTCCGAGCGCTGCAAGAAGGTCATTGGGTTCTACTCGACGAGATGAATTTGGCCCCTCAGTCCGTCTTGGAGGGTCTAAATGCGGTTCTTGACCATCGTGGCACAGTCTACATCCCGGAGCTTGGACGCTCCTTCGTTCGTCACCCCTCCTTCCGCATTTTCGCCGCACAGAACCCTCTACACCAGGGAGGCGGCCGAAAGGGCCTTCCGAAGTCGTTCCTAAATCGATTCACCAAGGTCTACGTGCAAGAGATGTCCCCCAACGATCTTCTGCTCATCTGTCGCAATCTATTCCCCAACTATCCCCCGGATCTTCTGCAGAAGATGATCGCGTACATGGTGGTTCTCAACGAGGAAACAATGCTCAAAAGGTCCTTTGCGAGGCAGGGGGCACCCTGGGAGTTCAACCTTCGCGATGTCATTCGATGGGCAACTCTTCTCCACGCCACTGATCCTCCTACGCATCCATCCCACTATCTCTCAGCCGTCATCCTCCAGCGATTCCGCACCTCCGAGGATCGCGCGCGTGCCTTCCAGCTCTTCTCCGACCTCTTTGATGGCGCAACGGAATTAGACCGACCACCTGTGTTCATATCATCGTCCCACCTTCAAATCGGCCACCACTTCGGTTCTCGGGACGGCCGTCTTACAGACACTCGAGGAGGTCGTGTTCTACAGGCTACCCTTCCCGCTCTCGAGTCTCTTGGCATGTGCGTCGCGAACGGCTGGCTGGCCATCTTGACTGGTCCACGAAATAGTGGTAAGACAATGTTGGTCAGAACGATGGCCACCCTGTTGGGCAAGAACCTCCGTGAAGTATCCATCAACAGCGCTACGGATGCCACAGATATTTTGGGTAGTTTCGAGGAGACTGACCTTGGGTACCGTGTGGCAGTTCTCGTCCAGGAGGTGTTCGACCTTCTCGAAGAGATCTCGTCCTCAAGTCTCGGCTCCAAACTTCATGCTACCTCTGATTTCATTGCCATGTTACAGGTACTCCCCAAGACGGCGGTCAATACGATCACGCCCGCCATTGTGGATACCCTCACGCACGTTTTGGACGCATTGAAGGATCTGCCAGAATCGTATCAGACTCGCTTGTCCCAAGCGCGATTGCAAGCCCAGCGACTATCCACGCTACGGCCTCAGGCAGCTTCTCTGGAATGGGTTGATGGCCCACTGGTTCATGCACTCAAGGAAGGCCACTGGTTACTTCTCGACGGCGCGAATCTCTGCAATCCTTCTGTTCTGGACCGGCTCAACTCTCTTTGCGAGATCGGTGGCTCTTTGGCGCTGAACGAACGGGGTGCCGTGAATGGCGAAGTTCAAATCCTTCGACCGCACCCTAGCTTCCGCTTGTTCATGTGCGCGGATGCCCAGTACGGCGAGCTCTCAAGAGCGATGAGGAACCGCGGTATCGAGATCGCGCTTCCCGCCTCGTTAGACGAGGAAGACTGGTCTCGGGTGCTGAGCCACGTACGCTGCTCGTCATCGGCCACGACCTTGAACCTAGACATGCGACATCTAGTTACGCAGCAATCTTTCGTTCGACGCGGGCTTGCTAGTGCCCATTCCCCAACGCAGCAGCGCGCCATGCTACCTTCTAGCTGCCTTACGGGCGAAGACTCTCGCAGCTCCATCGTCTCTGATCTGGTCCCGACATTTGTGTCTTCGGCACGTCTGGAGTCGCATGAGCGGGCCGCATGGTATTTTTTGGCTTCTAACGCGATTCCCGATGCGTTCCGGCACATCTCTCGCTTCATACGATGCGAGGCGTCCTCCTTCACCACATTCCTATCCTCCCTCCGCCCGTTGTTGGGAGTACTAGAATGTAGTCAAATATATCGTTCTATCGTCCAAATGCGGAAGAATGCCAGTCAATCGTTGAACATCCCGCCTGATGCACTGCTTGCGCAGGTGAGTGGCGTAAATTCAGGTGAGTGAATCGCAAAACGCTCATACCGCCCTGTAAGCCGTTGTATGCCACTTCCCGACGAGCAAGTTCATCGTCCGATGCCATTAACAGGGGTCAGCATGACACCTACCTGCTGCGATACCTCCGCCTCCTAGTTGCTGCCACTGTTGATTACTACGAGCCTCATGAAGACGAGAGCAGCCAACCGGTTGCGCACCTAAGTGAGCGAAAGCGCATCCAGAGCCGCGCTGCTATCAGCTCCAAGTCCCTCGTGGCGTCGATTCGAAATGCTGCAATGGCGCTCCTCAACTCGATCGATGTCCATAGTGTGGCCGACCCTGTACGTCCATTAGGTGTAAAGGTTCTTGTAACGTTCCAAAGCTGACTATTCCTAGGATATCGATCGAATGCTTGAGCTCGTCGCGTACGGTCGCTTTCTGTGCAATGCGACCCAATCTCCAGCTACGTTCGACTTCTCTCTGGCATACGCGATCGTCGATTGGATCCGAACGACCATCTCTAAATCGCCGGAAGGGTCGCGCAGTGTCTCTGAAGTTGCCAACGATGTCAACGCGTTGGAAAGTGTCATTTCGATGACTTCCGGAAAAGGCTTGACCGAGATTTGGAAGGGACTCTCTTCCGGGATATCTTCAAGTGCCAATGGTAGCATGGTGCAACACCTCGACAGCGCCGACCGTCGTCTGTACCGATCTCCCGATGACTTCAGTACGTATATCCCATACGCAACTAACACGCCATTGTCCGGTGTTTGTATGCGTCCTAACTGCTTGCGTATCCGGTCTACAGAGCTTCGAACACAACTCCTGGAACTCATGTCCATGTGGAGCTTTCACAGGACCAACTCTGAAGATCAGAAACAGCTGCTTCTTCGGATGACGGAGCAAGTGGACAACGTAAGAATCAACCGCGTCTGGTGTGTTAAGCGCTTGCTAACGATGTCGACGTCGCATAGCGTGTGGCCGAACGAGGCGTGACAGAACACTGCATCGGACAACGCGTCCATTTCTGCTTCTCCATCGCACAGATATGCTCACTCCATGCGGTCCTCAAGGACCGGTCGCACGCGGCTGCGGTAAGTATTTTAGACGTTCTTTCAAGACGAGATTAACGGAGACTGTCTTGAATAATAGGTATTACGAGAAGCGATCGACTACGCATGTTCCGACTGGGAAGTCGCGCTACCTCACTTGATTCCATACATGCAGCTTTTGTGGGCCGTTGACGCACAACAGCGTACGGCGTCCTTCCGTTCCCACCTTCTTGGAGACGCTGACCTCCTCGCAGCTGTTTTACAGGTTCTAGCGAAATCACAACATCAATGGCTCGCTCAACTTTGGGAGGTTTCTCCTACTTTCGGGGTAAGCATCCTCATTCGTCCGTTTGGTTTTTATCTTAATCGTAGCGTGATTCAGATGAGCGGCCCATCTGCAATGTGTCACCCTGTTGAGCTGTGCACGACGATCTCTCTCAGGTAAGCACAAATTTTGGTTTGCTCGTATACAATTTCTAACACGACTGCTAGCGATAAATCGATACGCCCTATGGACGGCTTGGTGGAGTATGAGAGGGGCTTGAATCAGCACCTGAAGTTCCTATCTGGACGTCTCGTTCCTCATGCGAGCCGATGGGAGCAGCTAGTTGGTGTATTGACAGGAACTGCATGCATGGTATATGGTTTTACGAACATGGTTTCAGAAACTTTCTCACAATTTTCATAGATTGTCTCTTGTCTGGTGCCGTCCCTGTCACCGGCTGCCGACCGGCTTGTACCCCACGAGCTGCCGTGTTCCGCCGTAGTGGCAAACGCCCTAACCTATCTGGATGAATCGCCGAGCCAGGTCTTTCTGGATGCTTACCAGTCGTCGTTGCGTCCATGTCTAGAAGCACTTTTGAGAGCTGGGCAAACACCTTCGTGGGCTGCTTTGGGTCGATGCTGGGTTGCGCTTTCGAGCCTCCTGCTTGATCTTTACGTTCCAAATGTTCCTCTCGATCCGGCCGCTATTCAACAATGCGCGCGAAGATTCTGGTCCGAACAGCATGCCCTGCTTCAAGGCGAGCTTACCCTGCAGCGCGACTACGAGCGGCATACATTCGGTCGGCGAGAGAACACCATCATCGCCTACCTCTCCGGAAGGATCAATGACCAAGAGCGCCGCGCTGTAGACGACGTTCGAATCGACACACCACGTTCGGACCTTCCCAGGCTCCATGGGTACTGGACGGAAGTCTCCCAATTTCTGGAGCAGGTCGTTGCCCCCTCCAAGGTCGATGCCATCATCGCGGCGCTGGAGAACCAGGAGCCGACGGCTGAGATGAGGGAGCAAGTTGTTCAAGAGTCCACCGCCGCATTCTCTCAACGGCTGGCCAGCGTGTACAGTGACTACGCGGACATCAATTCTCCCATTCAACTTGCCCTCCTTCAACTGAGGTTCGGTCTGCGGATCCTCGCTGACGCATGCTCTTCAAACCGGTCTGTGGACGGCTTGGCACTAGAGGAACTCACTTCATTCCCGTCTATTTCGAGTTCTACCGCGAGTCATGACGGCATTGTGCAGACGTCGACAAACACCTCGTTCTCTATGGCTTTGTGGATGTTAACGAAGGCAGCCACCGAGGTCACATCTGGCGTGGAGACCCAGTCACATATGCCGCTGGTAAATAATATCTACGAGCAGTCCCTCGGTCTCTGGCTAGTCGACAAAGCTAGGAAGGAGGAGGCAGAACGTCAAGCGCAGTCTCTCTACCGGCACAAGACAGAGGCGAACGATCCTGCGACAGAGGCGGAGCTAGAAGAGCAGGAGTTTCTTGCCCTCTTCCCTGAGTACGAAGACGTGCTCGAGGCCACGCCATCCACCAGGAAGGCCCAGAAGACTACCGACCTCATCGACCTACCTAACGTCAAGAGGCTCTGTGCTCTCCATGTACTTTTGTTCGGCCCCATCCCATCCTCCTCACCATCTGCTCTTACCTTGGATTCTGATGAGCTTCGAAGCACTCTCGTCCACGATATTCTTGCTGATCGAGCAAGCTCCATCTCTGAGTCTCTCGATGAACGGAGTCGACCGTACCAGATATCCACACTCCTTGATCGTCTAGCCTTCCTACATGACACCGCGCGCTCCTCCCCTCGACCTTACAACTTCTACGCCGATCCTAGTGTATCCGAACTGCGGAGATCTTTCGATGCTCTCCAGCGCATGTCTGCCCGGCTGACGGATTTGGTGAAAGAGTGGCCGGACCAGATGGTCTTGCAGCACCTGAAAAGTCGCTGTGACATCATCTTGACCCTCGACACGTTCAGCCCCGTCGCGAAGGTGTTGTCGGCAATCGAACAGCTCCTCTTGCAGATGGAGGATTGGGAGATGTACGCGAACAGAGAAAACACCCTCAAGGCCTTCCAGCACGAGCTAGCCTCCTTGATTGTGTCATGGCGCCGCCTGGAATTGTCTTCGTGGCAAGGCTTGCTCCGCACTCAAGCCCAGGACTTCGCGGATGGGGCTTCCGAATGGTGGTTCCGGCTTTACGAGGCAGCCGTTCGCGGCATCGATGCCGCCTCCCGGGAAGAGGCGGAAGGCGATGTAGGGGCTTTAGCAAGATACCTGGAAGGACTTATTCCCCTCCTCGACTCGTACATGGCGTCCAGTCCTTTGGGCCAGTACACGGCACGTCTCAATCTTCTGCACGCGTTCGAATCTTATTGTCTTCGCCTTGGTTGCACTCGGTCCGGGATTCGATCAGCCGCTTCGCGCCGTGCTCACCGCATACTGTATTTCACTCGGGCGTACTATTCACAGTTTGTCCCAAGGGTAAATGCGTCGCTCTCATCCCAGCAACAGGACTTGGAGAAGGAGATCCGAAACTTCATCAAACTGGCCAGCTGGAAAGACATCAATGTTCACGCTCTCAAGCAGAGTGCGCAAAGGTCCCACAGGCAGCTATACAAGTGCGTTCGCAAGTTCAGGGAAATCCTCCGCCAACCATCTATGCCTCACCTTGTCCCAAGCGCGGCGGGCTCAGAAGAGTCGAAACCCTTCTCGTCCCTCCCTTCTATCTATCTCGCTTCGGATCACCCTCCTCTACCCTATTTCCCCAATCGTGCCACACAACCGAGTCATCTCGTCAACCTCGATCGCACATTCAAGAACTTCCAGTCGATGCTACAGGGTCGGCTCAGCACTCTCATCGGCTCCTTATCGCCTGCCGATGTCGAAGATCTCTCTGCGGAAATTATCACCACTCTCCAGAGGCTTGCGTCGTCCTCACCTCCTCCCGATGCTTCGAAGGAGCAGAAAGAGAAATTCTACAAATCTCTTCTTGTCCGGAAGCGTAAAGCATGGAGCGATCTCCTGAAGGAGCTCCGACGTATCGGCCTGACGATGAACGTCAAGCCCGAAGTCCTCGAGCAGCAGAGTAATCCGCGATGGCTGAGAGAGCAGCCGGTCGTGGAGGATGTTGCGCAAGATGCGGGCTCCTTCGACAAGAGCGAGGTATACCTGTTTCGGATGACCAAGCTGCTCCCAGATCTTCGAGCTGCGTTGTCTAACCATCACCCTGATGTTGGTGTCCGAGATCTACAGCGTGGCACAGGATTGGTGGAGTCTGCTTTCTCGTTTGCCATCGAAGCTCGAGCCAGGTGCGTTCTCTCCTACTTCATGGATCTCGCTTAGTTCAACTTTCGGATAGCTTTGTCGACGCGACCAATCTGTATCAACGAATCCGGAGATTAGTATCACGGATTCATATGGTGTCACGAAGTCCTCGAATCGTCGCGTCTGGTCAAGAACTGGTCCACCGTGTTCTCGCTATCAAGGAAGATCTCGGGAGACTTATTAGTGCCTTAGAAGAGACCTCAACGATCTGGCGGAAGTACTTGCAGCAGCTCCCTGAAACAGATTTACTTCCAGTCGCTCTCGACGAGTTGCAATCCTCGTTCGCTTCTTCTCAAGGAATGTTCCGCCGCATGGTAGACGTCGTGACGAATGTGAAGCTACTCGATGTGCCCGTCCTTCTGGAAGGTGGGTCTATATGTAATACTCCTATGGAGGTGTATGGAACTGACTTTGGCCAATCGTCAAGACGAGGCTGTGACCACACAAGAGGCACTTGAACATGTCCAAAGTGTGTTACAGCTCCTCACAAGGTGGGCGGACGGCCCCAACATCGTCTCGCACTTCGTTCGACCCATCCTCGAGTGGCTCCAGAAACGGGAATCCTTCGCATTCATGAAGTTCACGCACATCCCTAATGGCACCTCTGACTCAACTGGGCAGCTCATCGACCGCCTCCTCCTCTCAGTCCAAGGCATTCTCGCTCTACCGCATCCTCCTCCTGCAGCCGAACCCGACGCAACAGAGACCCCCGACCGCTTCCTTCGCGAGCACAGCCGGCTCGTTGCACAGATTACACACGCTCTCAAGCTTGACGAGCTCTCCTCCTTGCTCAGTACCGTCGTCAACGATGCCGTGGGCGCACCGCAGGACGAGCTGTCGGCGCAGCTCGCGCGCTTGCTGCCGTTCCTTGACGCGTACCTTGAGCTCGCGCGCGTGCAGCTCGTAAACCATTGCGCGTGGACCAAGGCGCTCTTCAAGCTCTGCTACGTCGTCTGCTCCGTCATGCATTCCATCGCCAAAGACGGTTTCTGCAAGCCGCCCGATGCCGAGGCGCGCGCAGGAGAGGGTGAGGGCACTATGGAGGATGCAGGGGGGGTGGCGATGGGCGAGGGCACGGGCAAGGAAAACGTCAGTAAGGAGGTCGAGGACGAGAGCCAGGTCGAGGGACTACAGGGCGAGGCAGGCGAAGACGAGGACGTTGAGCGGGCTGAAGAAGGGGACGCGCTGGAGATGAATGAGGACTTTGGTGGGAAGATGCAGGATGTGCCGGATAAGGAGGGCGAGGATGAAGGAGAGGAGGACAACGACAGGGATGAGGACCAGGAGCCAGAGGAGCAGGTGGGCGATTTGGACGCTACGGATCCGTCAGCGGTAGACGAGAAGCTGTGGGGGGACGAAGGCGGACCGGAGGAAGATAAGAAGGATCAGGGCAAGTCGGAGCAGGATCACTCTACCAAGCAGCAGGAGAAGGAGTCTGAGATGACTGCGAAGGAGGATGGTGGCAAGGGGAAGCAGAAGGAGAAGTCGAAAGAGCAGGCAGCACAAGAGGATGGGAAGGAGGGCGAGGGCGAGGACGAGCGACCAGTGCCCGATGAGGCTGACGGTCAAGAGGAAGCGATGGACGAGGGGGGGCGAGATCAACAGGGTGGCGCACCACTCGATGACTTCATACAAGAGGCCGAGACCCTGGACCTCCCCGAGGACATGGACTTTGGGAAGGATGAGGGCAAGGAGTCGCAGTTGGATGAAGACATCGAGATGGACGAAGAAGGAGACGAGGTACCCGAGGAGGAACGACCCGGAGGCGAGGACGGGAAGGAAGCAGAGGAGGAAGACGTGGAGATGGAGGGAGAGAACCCACAGGCGATGCCAGAGGATGCTGCACAACCCGAAGGTGCTGCGGAAGATATCGTCAATGCCACTGCGCAACCAGACCTCCACGCGGGCACTGGGCAGGATAGCGGAGAGGCGGGTGATAATGCCATGGCCGAGGTGAACCAAGGCGAAGGCGGTCAAGACCCTTCTTCGTCCGGGGAGGTTGGTGGCCCTGAGGAGTCTAGGGAAAACAAGGACGGCGCACAGGAGGGCACATCCCAAGATCAACGTGCACAAGAGCAGTAAGTCTGTTCGAACAAATTGCCTTAAACAAGTGTATTGATCACTGACGATGCTCAGGGCTTCTGAACCTTCCCAGACTGCAGACGAGTCCCAAGGACAGGAAGATACCGGCTCCTCTCGCGCACAAGGCGTCGCTCCGTCTCAGGCGAGGGCACAGCTGATGCAAAGCAATCCACTTCGGAGTCTCGGAGATGCACTTCGCGAGATCAGTCAGCGCATCGACGAGATCCTGGAGAGCGAAGGGCCACAAAACCGCCCAGAGCAACGAGTTGATACTTCCGGTCTGTCGCAGCTCGAATATCTCCGGCCCGAGGAAGACAGGGATGCGGACGAGATGCAGGCCTTGGGTCCGGCGCAACAGGAGGACGTCGCGAAGCTCAATGAGCTGAAGTATCTCGATGAAGATATGGAGGCGAATGATGCTATGCCACCAATCGAGGAGTCTCCTGAAGTTGCCCCCGATCAACTGTCTCGTCCACCCCAGCCCATGCTACATGCTGAACCTACTTCTCATGCCTTTGGAGAAGACGTCAAAAGCGCTCTGACGCAGACCGAGATTCGCTCTCAGCAGCCCGGACCCTCCGACCACGACTTCAGCCAATCTCTCCCCTCCGATAAACCCGTGCCCTCCGATGACAAGGAGGAAGACGACCAGGAGGCGGTCGAGCTTGCGCTCCGTCAATGGCAGGCATCCGGCCAGCCAGAACAGGGGGCGGAAGACATGTGGCGGAAATACGAGTCACTCACGCACGACCTCTCTTACGCGCTCTGCGAGCAGCTTCGCCTCATCCTGGAACCGACGATGGCGACGCGCCTCAAGGGAGACTATCGCACGGGTAAGCGCCTGAACATGAAGAAGATTATCCCGTACATCGCGAGCGAGTTCACCAAGGACAAGATCTGGCTACGGCGCACGCGCCCGAGTCAGCGCGAGTACCAGGTGCTGATAGCGCTCGACGACTCGCGGTCCATGGCTGAGTCGCACTCGGTGCACCTCGCGTTCCAGACGCTCGCGCTCGTGTCGAAGGCACTCGGGAAGCTCGAGGTCGGCGACGTCGCGATCGCGAAGTTCGGCGAGGCGGTCGACGTGCTGCACGGCTTCGACGGCGGACCGTTCACAGACCAGGCAGGCACGCGCGTCATGGGCGCGTTCCGCTTCGACCAGAAGGCGACGCAGGTGCTGTCGCTCGTCGAGACGAGCTTGGTGCTGCTCGAGCAGGCGCGCGAGCGGCGCGCGGTGGGCTCGGCGTCCGCGGCGGACCTGTGGCAGCTCGAGATCATCATCTCGGATGGGCTATGCCAGGACCACGAGCGCTTGCGGACGGTGCTGCGGCGCGCGGAGGAGCAGCGCGTGATGATTGTGTTCATCATCCTCGACTCGCTGCACTCCAAGAGTGTGGGCGCCGCGGGTGCGGGAGGGAAGAACGAGAACTCGATCCTGTCGATGAACCAGGTGGCGTACAAGATGGTGGATGGGCGGATGGACCTGAAGGTGGAGCGGTACTTGGACACGTTCCCGTTTGAGTACTACGTCGTGCTCCGGAATGTGGAGGCACTGCCGGATGTGTTGTCTGGGACGCTGAAGCAGTTCTTCGAGCGGATTGCGGAGGCATAATTAGAGATAGAGTTGTATTGTAGGTTAAAAGTACCGTAGGCTTACACAGTGTTTGGTGTGGCTTTCTCGATAGGTATACTACTAATCAGCCTTGGGATGACTTGCACCAACTTAAGGCACCTTTGAGGGGCACCGCGGATTGTGAAGAGACTTCGCTCAGGCTGGCAAGCTTGTGCGGAATATTTTCGTGTAACCTACGACAGTCGACTTGCCGACTACGCATGCCGACCCGGATACACGACATCCGCACTCCCTTCGCCGGGCTCCACTTTGCTTCCGCTAAGTTGAAACTTCCTTCTCTTTTTGGTTCCGCTATAGCTACGTCGTTGGCCCTTCCATTTATATAGTCCCTAGGCCTTCCTTTCATGTACTTCGGTGGTGTACTGTTTTGCCCTCTCCGCTCAGTATCGTTTTTGAATCGTGCCCTCGTCCCCTCATCGTCGACTTCGACCCTTCGGGAACTATATTGCAGAGGCCGCGGTTCAAGTCTTATTTCCGACGCCCATCGGGACACAATCAGGCGTCGTGCCACAGTACGGACGCGGCTCACTTACGGTAACACCTACTACCCCAAGTTTAACGGCCCCGACATGAATAATCAGGACGCGGTCCGAGCTGACCAACCCCCTCCAACTGCGACCGATGCAGCCACAGCGACCAGTGTCACCACTACCTACATGTGGGATTGGTCCGCAAACGTCCGCGTCAAGGAGTCCGAGCTCGATCGCAGCTTCAATGTGCTCATCTTTCTGGGGAGTGTTCCCGAGGACCCAAGAGAATGGATCAACACGCCATCGTATGCCGGCGAATTCAGCGCATTCGTTGGGTCATGGGGGCGGTGCGCGGACTCTGGTCGACTTGTTCACGACGATTTCGTTTCGGAGGGTTGTGTGGATCTCAATCGTCTACTCGTTAGGAACGAACGTTTGCGCACGTTTGACCCCCGCGAAGTGAGGCCCCACCTCAAGAACAATTTGAATTGGCGCATTCAGATGGTGAGTGCCGTGCACTCGATAGCGTTACAAAAGACCCAGGTCAGGCTGACGTTGGATGTTTGCCTTAGGCAGATGGAACACCGGTTCCCCTCGAGAGCCTGCCCTCTCTTGAGGTGATAGTCATGGCTGCCCGGTACGCGATGCGTGCTGGGGAGCTGCCTGAACTGGTCGGTGAGACTGTTCTTCACCGGGATATCACCTCGGGTCGGCTTGGGGGAGCGCGTCCTGAGTAAGGATATTGTGGTGACCGTGGAAGTTTCTCTGACGGCACAAATATTGAGTAATTGAGCCTCGGATTGGATTGTTGGATGGTAAATTACAAGACAGAAAATAATGCATACATGTTCGACAGTGGAACGAGCCGCGTTCAGCGAGGAGAGCCCGAGAGAAGGGCGGGCTGAACGGGTCAAAGTACTTCTTGCTTCATGTTTCGAGCTTCCAGAGGCTGACGGTGTGCAATACGAGTTGTCCTCTGCACCGTCACCCTAAGGCTGCTGCATGGTATCATGGCAGCGAATACTCGAATGATGACCCCATCAAATGGACACATACCTGCCAGTGGGGAATTTAGGGTTCCTATCGCTGGCGAGAGAAGCCAAGGGCCAGAGGATTTTAGTTAATGTTGCAGAATATGATAGGGGTACAGACGAGTAAAGAGATTAGCCATTTTAGAGGCAGTGAGCGGAGAACGCGAAACTGAGGCGGCCGCGTACTCGTCCAAGTACTGGTGCTAGTCTGAGTCGCTGACTCGAGTGGCTGGACTCGGAGCGTGACGTGTCCATGAGCGTCTCTATTACCCGATGTGGATTATCTTGTTTAGCGCCCTTGGGGATTGCCACTGGCACTGGCAGCGGTTGGCCAGGGGCACTACTTAGTTGGCAACTCAGCGCTCGGAGCTCGACTGTCACGACAGCGGTGTCGCTCGTCAACCGACTCAACCTTAGACCAGCGACCCCTATCCCAATCAGCGGAGTTATGTAAGAAACGTTTACCAAGGACGATCTACGACGCGAAGGTGAGCGTTGTCCGCACTTAGAACCTCACCCACCGCCATCTTGAGCCCCATGTGGGGACTTAGCTCCGAATCGCGCCTCGCTCGACGATGGGTTCTCAGGTTTCTATACTCTACCCTCAGTTATCGGACCCATCGCATACCATGGGATTCCAGAGCCTGCCTCTGGACAATTGACGTAATGCCCGGTGCGCCTCAAGGCTCTTGGCTGGGACGTCGTTGTGGTACCTATCGTTCTTCTACTCACGCATCGCCAACAGAGCGACTACTTCACGCACCTCACACCGCACATAGGAATCACCGTTCCATTCTCGCTGCCTTGGACATTCCTGCTCGCTCCGTGTCTCTAGGAACCCGAACAGACGCAGCAGCTCCTCCGACTCACGCCCTCGGGTGCGTCAAGGACGGGCAAGGATGCGCTGACTTCTTGCAGGGTTTCTTCTCGATTCCGGCCTGGATCTGCAATATGTATCGGGGACTGACAGTACCGGCACGTGGGGACCAAATCCGTTCCCCACGTTGCGCCAAGTACGAAGCCCGAGTATGTGCATCCAACTATATAGCCGACGCACCTCGGAAGGTCGCCACCATACCTGAGGATCTTTTCCCGTAATCCAACAATCCCATGGGACTCCTTTTTTCCAAGTCCACTCCTCGCTTCGTCGTCACTGGCCCCCCGAACCCCCGAGGGGAGGGGACCTCTCCACCCAAGCGTCTCAACATCGTCGACGTCGTCAAGGACGAGAGAATGTTCTCCCTCTACGTTCAAGCGCTGCGTACGTCAACTATTTTATCTTGTATATTTTCCCTGGTTAACGCTTTCACCATCCCCAGGCGAAATGTATCTAGCAGGGGAGGACGATGTATGCTCGTACTTCCAGCTCGCAAGCATTCACGGAATGCCGTACGTGCCATGGAACGGGCACGCTGGCAAGACGCCTGCGGGGACATTCGGGGGATACTGCGTTCATAGGACATCCCTCTTCCCGACCTGGCACAGGTTCCACACGCTCGCCTTCGAGGTACGTAATGTAATGCCCACTACGTGACGATCGTCTGACTGAAGACCTGTCCAGCAAGTGTTGCAGAGTACTGCCGCCAGGATTGCCGAAGAGTACACGACAGACACTACCGAGTGGCGCGAAACAGCGGCCAACCTCCGGCAACCCTTCTGGGACTGGGCAGCGCCAGGCCAGGCAGTTCCTCCGGACGAGATCGTTCGCCTCAGCAAGATCTCCATCAGAGCGAAGCCAGATGGGAAGCTTACGGAAGTCGACAACCCGTTCCTTGCGTATCCGTTCAAGACTATAATCCCAGGCTGTGCCCCGCCATTCGATAAATGGAACACGACGTTGAGGCACCCGAAGGACAATCAGAGCGATCCCGAAGCTCTCACGCGGTCAGTATCTCGATAGCGGTAGCTGTGTGCGCTACCTTTCTCACGCCCGTCTCCGTCTCATAGGGCGCTGTCGGCAAATCAAGAGTCTCTGACGTCTCAGACGTATTTCATGTTCACCCTGCTGAACACCTGGCCAGAGTTCAGCAACGCTCGCGCGGACGGGCAAGGGGGCAGCCCGGCGACAAGTCTAGAGGGCATCCACAACACCATTCACGATCTGACTGGCGGTGGTGGTCACGCGGGCGACGTTTCTGTTGCAGGTCTGCCAGGTTTCTCCCGATCTCTTGTTTCCCTGCAAGCTGACCCGAAGAATCAGCCTTCGACCCGATCTTCTTCATGCTGCACGCCAATACCGACCGCTGTCTGTCCCTATGGGCCGCACTCCACCCGGACGTGTGGGTCACGGAGGACCACCAAGTCGACGGCACGTTCGCTTACCCCAACGACACCACCATTGACGCCAACACCCGTGAGTTGCCCCTCGCTGAACAATCGCGTCCGAAACTGAGTACTGAACTTCCATCGTGGCAGCGCTGTTTCCTTTCCCTAACTCGCAAGACACGTACTGGACATCGCACAGCGGCACAGACATCGCGCGCTTGCGCTACACGTATCCCGACTTCGACGGCCTCGACATGAGCGACCGCGACGCGCTGCGGAAGGCCATTGGCGACGTCGTCGGCAAACTCTACATGCCTCACTACTTCTCCGACACCCTCTTGCCCTCCGGAACACCCGCCGCCCCCGCCACCGATGCAGCGACCACGACAACGGCCACGATGGACGCCGATGCGGCGATCTCGACCGCGACCACAAATGGCCCAGACGCCTCCAGCTCCACCATCTGGGCGTGGTCCGCTCGCGTGCGCGTCAAGCAGTCCGAGCTCTCCAGCAGCTTCCAAGTGCTCGTCTTCCTCGGCTCGGTGCCCGATGACCCGCGCGAGTGGATTGGGGCGCCCACGTACGTTGGCGCGTTCAGCGCATTCGTGAACGGGACCGCGATCCGCTGCGCAAACTGCCAGAAGCGGTCGGACGCGGTCACGGAGGGGTACGTGCACCTCCAGGACGCGCTCGCGCGGGATGCAAGGGCGTGCCCGTTCGAGCCGGGCGATGTGCGGCCGTACTTGAAGGATGAGCTGGACTGGCGCGTGCAGATGGTGAGCGTCGAGGTTGGCATACGAGAAGCTAGGGCTGATATAACGTTGGACGCTGTGCACAGGCCGACGGGACACCGGTTCCTCTGGAGCGCCTGCCTTCCCTTGAGGTCACCGTCGTCGCTGTGCAGCTTTCGATGCGCGTCGGGGACGCCTTACCCGACCTTGTCGGCGAGCCCGTTCATCACTACGATGTCACCTCCGGTCGCCTTGGAGGGGCGCAGCCTGTGTAAAGACGTTGTAGAAGGTTGCGCAGTACGTTCGCTGTTCACGTTACAGTCGAGATTTATGTTGCTGACACTCGCCCCCTTTTATCATCCGTCAGGATATTAGATGGGCTCCTTTGTACTGTGATAAGTGACCCAAAGCAACGATGGCACGCTAGTTGGTATACAATAGCGGTGCATTATATGTGCGTCTGGTGAGTTCAGTTTGCAAGTATGGTCAGGCCTTCGAGGCGGAAGCCGTGTCATCCATCGGTGCGATTGCACTGGCACGTCGAGGTGCTGGGCGGTAATTTTGAGCTGGTCTTAAGACCTAATATCCTTAGACGTGTATCAGAACGGACGTCGTGAGACGAGCGAGGGGGCCTTGTTCATCATCTAGTAACCCCAATGTAGATGGGTGAGAGCTTGTCCTCTCAGCCACTTGCGAGGCTCTCCACAGATAGTCACAGTGGAGTGTGCCGACGCTCAACCACTCACTTCAAGTACGCTAACATGCTCGCGAGGGTCTTTCCTTTGTTAGTTGCTCGGGATGGCACCAGAGTCATGCATTTCCGTGCCCGCCCCGTCATTCATCCTGGTGGAGAGAACCGTGCTAAGCGCCATGTGAGGCGCCGACGGCCAAACGCGAGTCGCAGGCGGGACGGGCAAGCCGCATGATGTGCCCGCGTCAATCCGCATTGCACCGCACCTTCCAGGACCTGTTGAGAAGCATACAGCCTGCTTGGGGACTTGGAGGACGATAGTGCGCGATCGTACATCGGTTTTGTGGGTGGATGCGCAGACTGCCCAGTCGAAACCAGCATTGCCGCGGAGGGTTAGTGACACAGGAGCTGGAGGACGCATTGGCGAAGCACGGCCGCCGATGTTGGTACCTCTAAATCCTGCGATGCTTGGCCACATCTCAAGCGCGGCCTTAACTGGTGCACCGAATAGGTAAATACTGTTTATTGTGGTTGTGACTCGGACGAAGTTTGCAGGACGCTGAAGCCTGATGCTGATCTAGGTAGACGGGACGCCGGTTCCTGTGGGGATCCTACCCCCTTGTGCTCTGCTATTGAGCGCACAGTACCTGTCGGGGATGCGCTGGTACCTCAGACCTGTCCGCAAAGTAGTAGTATCACCACAACATCATCTCCGGTCATCTCAGGAGCGCGCGTCCTGCGTCAAGGCGCTATAGAGGTGTATGCTCGCCGTCTGTGTTATTGTTGTTTCCTGATAACATTACATCAGCCCCTTTAGGAGAAATCCGCTGTAGATCACCATATGGTAGGTGAGCTCCTATGTTTGCAATGGATTGAAAACAATCTGCGCATACTAATGTCCAACTTGAACACTAACGTACTAGATGCTCGTTTGGCAATTCAAGCTGCATGTGCGACGAGCTCCGAAGCTGTGTCGTACTGACAGCGTCGGATTAGCGCACCCATCTACCCCTTCGACGGAATATGTCGTAGAATGTGGTACGGTCTCACACTGGTTACCGTCCCTGGTCCAAGTTGTGATAGCCTAGGTGGTCTGGAGAGTACAAAAGGAAGGGAAAGGCCGGCCTTGGATCTTCAGCAGTGTTGACCACTCGCCGTTGCACTTCGATTACTTCTTTTCTTCCTTCACGCTTTTTAACATTGTTTTTGCCCTTTGCTTCGCGTTCGTCCGACTCTTCGTGAGTCTTTTTCTTTCATTTCCTTCCTCCGCTGCTGACGCCATATCCTGTACTTTCGTGTTCACAGACCCCAACATCATGAAACTCACGCCGGTATTTGCTGCTCTCATCGCCGCTACCATTGCTGTTGCTGGACCCATTCCCTCCGAGTTCCGCAGGGCCACATCTTCGTCGGAGCTCAATGACATCGAGTATGCCGCCATTGACTACCTCATGGCTCGTGGCATGTTCGATACAGCTTCGCTTGAAGCCCGTGGCTTCAGGCTGCCACCGCCCAAGGTCAAGATCAGGCCTGGAAAGTCGTCACCCAAGGACAAGCCTCCCAAGAACAAGTCTCACGATGACGGGACTTCCACCAACGATGGGTCGTCCGGTAACAACCAGCCCTCCCCCACACAATCCTTGAAGGTCACGTTCCACGACACCTTCGGTCCTGTCTCCAAGTCTCGTCGGAAGAAGGCGACGAAGGCCCTCAAGAAAACCATTAGCGAACAGAACTCGCCTGTGGACACGTTCCCCTTCTGCGATGCCATGTTCGTCTCCCTTCTCCTCTTCGGCCCTGACTGCGTGGGATTCGGTATTGACATCTGTTGTTGTACGACAGCCTCAGTAAGAGCGGCAAGAATACTATCGGGACGTTTTCATGCTTCAAGACCGGGGCGCACAAACCCGATGATAAAGGCTTTGCTGGCTCATTTGCATTCTGACGGAGTTCACGAAGCGCATGGGTTCTCGAGGTGATGATTTTCATGTATTGCTTAATATCTTCAATCATGCTGGACATCTCTCTTTAAAACCTATTGCGTCAGCCCGCCGGGAATCCAGCCCTTTAGCATAACTTACTACATTGTCCAGTGGGTCAGAATGGGAACATGCATGTACCGGTACAGAATGAGACTGGAATTTGAGCTCAATCCCGGACTCGCATTGGTGGTATTTCCAGGCTGTCAAGTAGTAAGGGAAATGGGGAGTCGGACGTACTAAGTACCATATGCATAGCCTGCTTTGCCAGTGGAGAGCTGGATGGCAAGAAAGCGCTTATTCTAGGGTAAGTACTTCAATATCTTATCCTGAGTAACAAATGCCGTTATAAGGTATTATCAGAGGTAAGACCAACTCTACCGAACGTGATCTAGTTTTGATCTAGTTACTTACCATTCCACGACCACGACCCGAACGGATTTATCCCTATTCGCCCCGCATCTTGACGCGCAGCGACGACGATGATGGTTCAGGTTGTCGTTGACATGGACATGTGGTCCATTGTGGATACTGACCTCACCTCGTCGACGCTTCTCCCTCACAACGACGCCACTGTTGATGACCGCCTCGTCAGCTATTCCCTGTTGTAGAAAGGACGCCTCCAGAACTTAACCCCTCTATCCCCCTCTACTGATTTTTATAACGTATTGCAGTACTTATGAACACAGTGCGGCGGACACTAGGCTTACGTGCCCCCACATTGTCACATCAGCTGTCTCACCATGAGTGACGGAACGGCGGGAACGCTGGAACGCGGTGCTATACAATCGCATCAGCCGGTTCGTCAGCGACCTCAAAGCACCTGGGCCTCCGGCATACCGCGCCCGCCGCAGCGACGTGTTCCGCGACGACGACTGGCAGTTCCACTCTCCAACACCATCTGGAACGATCGCCGCGCATCTGCGTCAAAGATCGCAGTGCCAACTCAATCCTGGGTCCGACATGTGCCTTGGCTCGAACGGGTGCTACGTCAGCACCCTTTCATAGAATCGTACGTCCGCTTTTCGACGCCTTTGTAACTTAGATGTTCTCTCCGGGGCAGTTGCCGCCCAGGCCACTAGGGTCGTCGCGGAGGGCTTTGTATGTGCATCTTTAGGATGCGATATCTCGCGACATAAGGCGTACTGCACTGCGCGTGATCATTCCGCATTCATAGGACGTCAGACCTTTGGTTTGGAGTTTCGGTTTCATTTCGGGGCGCTAGGCTCGCCAACTTGGATGCTGTGGGCATCAGTCCGGTCGGGACGCCATGTTCTGGCTCCTCTGGACTTTGCCACGACTATGTGTCGAGACCCCGGAGCGCAGACGGGGTGGAGAGGAGCAACGGTCTCAGTCGGAAACACCACGCTGGCTGATTCAAGATGGCAGCGGATACGATTACCCAGGATTGCCCGTGCCCGCGCTTCAATGGATGACTATCCATAAGGGTCTGCGGCTTTAGGGACGTCCGTAAATCTTTAATCAGGTCGTTTTGCCGAGATGCCGAGGCCGATTTGCACTCCGCTCCTGAGACCGACGTCCGTAGATGCTGCAAGCGCCCAAAATTTAGAAAGGGGGTTCGACCCCCCTTTCTAGACCTAAACACGTCCGTAGATGCCTCGCTTAGAAGCGCAGACGACTTGAAAGGCAAGAGTTTGCCTTACAAATGATGGTGGCATTGATGAACTACCAGATTGGGTGCTGATATAATGTCAGAAAGTGCACCTGCATCACCATAGACGCTCACCGGAAAACCCGGGCTCGTCGTCGAGCGCCCAAGATCTCCCGGCCAGTTAAAGCTCCGCTGATGGGTTTACGGCGACTCTAAACCCGCAGAGTCTCATGGATAGTCATCCAATTTTCATGTGCAATGCAGTGTCTCAGCGTTGATTGGGATCGGCGCAACTGTCAACTTCGCGTCGAGGCACTGTTGCAGAGCATGTGCCATCACACGCACGCAGCTCTCCCTCGTCGTTTGGATGAACGTCTGAACCGCGGAGCCGACCCGCGACGTATGGCTCCTTGACGTATATAAGGAAGGGTGAGGTTGGCTCGGATTCCCCAGCAGTGTTGACCACTTCTCACCCGAGCCCGTTCCTTCCTTGTCTATTCGCCTTTACTTCACCAACTCTTTGTGAGTTCCTCCGTTTCCTCCCAGTTGACACTGTTTCTGACGCGGTTTGCTGCAGTTTCACGTCCACATAATCTTCATCATGAAGTTCGCCGCTGTCGTCATTGCCCTCACCGCCGCCACCGTTGCTGTCGCTGGCCCCGTCGCCTTCGAGGCTCGTGAAGACTCGTCCGCTGTCGAGCTCAACGACATCGACACCGCCGCCATCGAGTACCTCGTCCGCCGTGGTCTCTTCGACGAATCTGCGCTTGAGGCTCGTGGCCTCTTTGGTGGTGGCAAGAGCAGCCTCCACATCAGCTTCCATGACCCCTCGGGCTCCATCTCGGCTCTTCGCAAGAAGGAGGCCACCAAGGCTCTCAAGAAGGCCGTCAGCAAGTCTGACCAGAAGAAGTTCCCCTACTGCGATGTCACGTACGTCTCCCTCTCCTATCCCCTTACCGCGTTGATGTTGACCGCGGCCCTCTTTCTCCTACAGCTTCGGTAACGGCGGTCTCGCGACCTACCGCTGCTTCTCAAGTGCGCAGAAGAAGATCGGCCAGCAGGGCCCCGCCGGCGCGTTCAAGATCTAATGTGGATATGATATTACGAAGCATGTTCATGCCAGAGATGGTTTCACGACGAAGTATTGGTCCTTATAATGTTAATTCTCGTGGTGGTCACCACTTCTAAAACCCAGTGTGTGCGAGGGATTCCCGCGGTCGCCCTATCGGTTCTATGCAAGTCCATCAAGCTCGGTATTGCCTCTGTTTCATTTCGGTCGTCAATCGTCGCTTCCAAACCTTTTCTCTTGCAAGGTTTTACCATCGTCATACCCGCGAGAGTGTCGACTGTTCGTTTGCATGGATAATCTGCTTGGTACGGCCATCGCGTAGTACAGCCTACAATCATCTAGTTGGATTTCACGCCACTGACTTTGTCCCCTTACGTTTTATCAGCGCGGCTGAACAGCGATTCGGATGTGAGCAAGCATTATCTACCTGGACTACACTCTCTCCTTAATGGCGTTTGCGTCAATTTTCACTTGTCTCATCGTACCCCTGGTGCAGTGGTTCCGGCATCCCTCCTTGTGTGCGAGAGGCGTTCCTACGCATTTGCCGCCAGCGTCGTTTCGCGTCACCAAGGAGCTGGGATTCGGAAGGTCTACTTACCATGGCCATTTATGACTCTTCGCCTTCCTTTCTTGGACTTTCGTTCTGCAATCCTTCTCGATGGTCACGCCGTGGAAGCAATGGCACGGCTGGTGGGTCCGGATTTGGCGGCGCATGTATCAAGCCTGACTCGTGGGCAAGACGTTCTTACCCTCCTCTTTCCCACTCCGGTCGCTCATCCAGTACACTCGCCCACACGTCGTCTTGCTGGGCAGTGCGCCCATTCAATATACAGTAGCTGAGCTGTCTTCGAACCCGGATGTTATTACACCATCCCGCAATTAGATCGCCAATTCAAATTTGGCACACCGCCGCCAGGCGCGCGGCATGCCAACCACATAGTACAAGACGTAACCACCACCGACACCGTCCGAAGTACTCCGTTGCGAGGAGCGTGGCCTACCGAGAATACAAAGGTGAGAGAAGTAGATCTGTGAGACAACACGCGCACACTGCCTGAATGCTAACAGAGCCCGTTGCGCAGCATGCGCGGAGGTTGTCGCCGTTCAGAACACCGAGTTCCCGGACGAGTTCCATCTTCGAGTCCAGCCTTCGAGTCCAGCCTTCAAGTCCAGCCTTCTCCGGTTAAGTATTCGCACAGACGTGATGCGGTTGCTCTAGCTCGGTGAGTTGTTTCCCCTCGGTACCCTTGAGCGCCAGGGCCCAGGGTTCAGCCCTGTGTCGCCAGATTAGCATACGTGCGTGGCGTTCTCACAATCTCGAGCTCGACTTACCCAGCCACTTCCACGCCTCGGAGGCTATAAGCGTCATCAATATTGGTTGTGTCCCGTTTGCGCCCCTGCCTTGTTGACTATTCCTCTGACGAACACACGTAGATCCCTCGTTCTCGGCGAAGTGATGGACCGAGTGCGTGGCGCCATTTCGTAGCCTCACGCCCCCCCTTCATTGGCAGGTCCTGATTGAGTGCATCATGAACCCAGTTATACCCCGCGCCCTGGTCGCCGAGCAGAAAATTTCTCCGTGCCTTTGCCGTAAGGTATCCTCTTGGTCTTTGCCTTGTCCCGCCTCAATCAGTAACCCTCAACGTCCGCACCGTTTACAGCTGTCGTCCCCAATGCTTCTGCCGAAGATGCTTACCAATGCGGACTCAGACCTGCTTATTTGAAGACGAGCGGGGCGCTGCTCAGGAACACGCGCCGAAAAATGACGCGCGCGTTGGCAGTGGTTTCGTTTCTGCTCGGGCTGCTGGCACATGAAGAAGTACCCTCAATGAAGCCCACCAGAATTCCTGCTGCGCCGCCGATGCCTTCGTGCGTGTCCGTAATCCTCTCGATATTAAATGTTCCGCTAAGTATGGCCTTCTCCACGTTTCGCGTCGACAGACATCGGGGCTTCCGTGCGTGCCGGCGATCCCGAGAGTCAAGGGTGCCCCAGCCAAGAAGACAATCACCAGCAATCCCCCCAGCTCGCTCGTCGCGACCGACATAGCCATACCAGGCAACGATGTGTCCCATGCCCACAGTCCTTCGTTGCGGCTCCGCAAAGACGGGACTTTCTCCCAGCCTCGCTATCGCCGAAAGCTTACCTGCTCGAGCCGCGCGCGGACGAGGAGACCACATGGCCCCGACAAGCTTTGTCTGCTGACGCACGGACGTATGTCTGACAGAGTCCGGCCGCACCAGCGGCTCCCACCGGGGCGTCGGGCGCGAGCGTGACGTGCCGTGTACGAACGCCGAGCAGCATCTGTGGCGCCTTCGTGGCGCAAGCGTTCGCAGCCCCCTCGCCGTATTCCCGCCTGCCTGCCTCGCCCGACCTCCAAGGATGTGCCAGTGTGTGGGGAGGAAGGCGCGTTCGCTGCCACGGGAAGAAGCGTCGTGACAAATGATAGCGATCATCTGCACATGCACCCATTCGACAACGGACGAGGATGCTACGACGGGTACCTCCCGCCCATTTTTCAGCAAGATTGCCAAGATGGTCGTGTCCTCCCTCGCGGATCGTGGTACCTCGAGGATTGCAATCGTCGCAAGGGGCCCAGTGCCGTGGTCGCCTTTGGCCGTTGCATCATGCTGTGATATTCAACTTTGTTCGCCCATTCAGTTCTCCGCGTCCTGCGCGTTCACGTTTGTTTGGCTGTCTTGCTGGGCCGGCGCGTCCAGACCGGCGCGGGGGTAAGAAGAATGCGCGCTGGCTTCCGTTGCGCGCCGATGACACATTCGTGATGGACGAAGCCCGCAAACGCTTCGAAGTAACGTCGTGCATGACACTCCCCTCCGTCAATCTACCGGCAGCCATGGAGGGAGCCTGCCCAGTTTGTCGAGCGTACGTGTGAGATTATAACAGCGGATATAGGAGTAACGAACGCATATAACAGGCAACTCGTACTACACACAGGCCGAGCCCAAAAGCCGCAACAATAGTCCGCGAGCGCCCAAAAACCCGAAACCCAACCCACCCAAGCTCCCCGCGCCGCGGGCGCGAGCCTGCGAGGCCAACGACTATGGTATGGTGTGGTATACAGTGTGCCGCCCCCCCGTCTCCAATCCCAACCAAGCGCGAGCAACTATGATGCTCCGCGCGCGCGTGTCCGTAATGAAACAGCGTTGATTGTAAGTGTACACAGCGGACATTAAAAGGCAATATGCAGGGACCCTTCGAGCGAACGAGCGAGAACGAGCTTGCTGTCCCCCGGGCCCCAAGCGCGGCGGGGCGCGCGGAGGGCCCACCCTACTGGTGGGCTGAGCTGGGATGTGATGGCGATATGGGGATGACGGATGGGTGCATAACGGAGGAGGACGTCTGACAGCCGATAGCATGTGGACGTGTCAGTTCTCGAGCAACGCCACCGAAAATAAGGAGACCAGGCTCGCGCGAGAAGAAATCGCGCGACTCACCTCAAGAATGGATGATAGCGCCGCCTAACCGATTACCAGTCGGCAACAGTGACCCACGCCTCGCGACGCTCAACGGGTTCCTGCAGAACAGAAAAGCAAAGCCAGAGGCGTACAGGTGAGTCGACTTATTTTGTGGATGCGGGCAACGCGGGCGAGCGAAGCGGAAATGTTTCGCTTGGAGGAATGGACTTACGGGAACTGGGGTCGCTTGTGCAACTGTGAAGGCAGTCGCGACGACGGCGACGACGGCGAGGATGTAGCGGAGGGAGGCCTGCATGTTTTCAGACTTTGGAGTTGCGGGGCGAGGGAGCGCAAGGATAGAGTGGGACGGGCAAGGCAAGGAACGGCGAGTGGGCGACGGGCAGGACAAGGGACGGGCCAAGAGGGGAGGGAGGGCTTAAGTATAGATGGGAGGCGGCGGGCGTGGGCCTGGGAGCGGCGAGTGAATTGGATTCTCACTCGCAGAATCCAGATGCATGCGTCGCCAGATGCAGCCCTCTCGTCCCGAACCTAAAGCCAGATATTCCGATCGTTGGCGCATGCTGTTACCAGCGGAGGACCGCCGCCGGACGAGCCCAATCGAGACGGGTTTCAAGCCCCGCGCGCCTGGGAACTTGTCGCAATCCCACCAGAACAACAAACAACATTGCTCCGCGGCCGGAGCCCACCTGAGAAATCCCGGAATGCGCTCGCAGAGGCAGCCCAGAGCTTCGGGCTCGGACACGGACTCGGACTCGCCCGCGCGGGAATATGTGCCGCACCCAACTTTATTCGAGACGCGCGCTGGGAAGAACGCTCTCCAGGTTCAATCGCCACGACCACGGCGGCAGACGAGCAATGGCTGGACGTTCTCAGAGCTCCCGGCCGACGCCTTGGGCCGTTCCGTGCAGCCGTGGAGAGGGCCCCCAGTGCGTCCCTGTGCCTGATCGATGGCTTCCACTATCCCTCCTGCCGAGCCACTGACGCCTGCGGCGTCCCACTCGCCCTTCCCCCGTCCACGGAAATTAATATCGAGCACACCACGCCGTCTGGGTCCTCTCCGCTGCCTAGTCTATCCACCGTGCCAAGTCCCCGATCCACCACGTCCTCTTTCTTCCTTTCACCACCACTTAAGTAGCTTTCACTGTCAACCTGTCACTCCTCGGGTGGGACGCGACGCGCAGCGACGGTCGTCGTCGTTCCCAGTAAGCTACGCTGAGTCGTCCTATCATCGTGCCTGTTGATATTGATAGACGGGAAGCGTTCCGAGCTTCGCGCGCAGGCGTTGTGCTCCATGACGATTGCGTCTACAGCCCCCGCGGCCGGCTGACCAACATCTCTGGAGGGTTCCACGCACGAGATCCGGACGTTTCCAACTTCCCAGTGCAAGTAGTAAGTCAGGCCTGCCCTGCCCCGTGGGATGTGGCTGCAACGCCTCGGACCAGTGCCGTTTTTTTCAACGCCAGCCTATAGCACCCCGCAAGGCACGTACCAATGAGTGGGCCCTGGCTCAACCCTGGCCTGTATTTTGGGATCTCGCACCCCAAATCAGCGTCCGCAGCACGACGATCACCGACCCTCCGCCAAAGGTAGGATGCCACTTCCTTGGAAAAACACGCACCACCGCGGTATTGGGGGCTGCAAAGCGCTGCAGTAGCGCTGCATTGTCAATGTAAGGTGATCTTTAGATGCCAGCAACGTGCCTCCTTGAAGCATACCATTACTTAATACCTTCCGGTATCTCATGCCTGCAGATAATCTCATGTCTGTGGGCAAACATGTGCGCATCTGCGGTGCGTATGTTTAAATACGTGACCGGCGATCAAGATGGCAGATGGGGGACGTACCGTATTATCAGCGTGGTCCGCCATTTCAACACTCTTCGCACAATTGAACCGTTCTCGAGCCTCGACTGCCCCCAGACTCGCGCGGATACGGCATCGATGATGCCGATTCAGAACCCAAATGCGAAGCCGAATCTCAGCGGCGAGCGGCGGACCGCGGCTCGGGAGCCAGAAATAAGCGGGGAAGACGCATATATCGATGACGTAGTGCGAAAACGCCGTGCATGAATATGTAGGTTACGGCCGTACAGCTGTCCAGGCGGACGTGTTCATGCGGATGTGGCAGGTAAGATACGCCGCGCAGGATAGGGCCAGAGCTAAAGCGACGAGGCGTACTCACGATGGGGTCCGGTCGCCTTGCATTCCGATGATCATGAACACGTCTGTACGTACACATCGCAGCTCCCGCGCGCGAAGTCGCGCTGCGACATGCAAGTGGTGGCGTGCTGTTGGGCACATGCACGCAGGCTGCAGGCGCCGTACAAGAACCAAAGCGAAAGGGTGGAAAGGGTGACGCACCACGTACACGGATAGGGATCCTTGCATTCAACTTCTGCGTCATCAGTTCACCGCCTGAGCGTCACGACGAATGGAGCGATAATCGTGAACTGTTACGAAGGATGAATGAAGAGTCACGCGATGTAAGCTTTACCCGTCAACGCCTCGAATATAAAGAATCACGAACCCGTCAAACGTCGATGTCATGTTGCGCACCCTCGCGCCTTCGCCCCCATTGGTCCCATGTGCATATGTCCGATACGATTCCGAGAACCGATAAGTATTTCTTCGCGAATTCAACTTCGCGCACGCACCCCACCCTGACGTCCTCGGCCGCAGCCCGCTCTTGAGGCTTCTTAAGGCTCATAAGTGAGTGATGATGACCTGACCTCACTGCCTTCACCCGTTCAACGGACCAGGGCCTGCGGAGAGAGCTCGGCGACCCGACGGGTAAAGTAAAAGGCTGCGTGACGCGTCTACCCGACAAGGCACCGCGGTACCGCATAGGTCTCCACCCTCCAGGTCCTCCCCACCCTTCCGGGAAAATTGCCCACCTATTGAGGCGTCACGTAAACGGATGTGAGCCGGGACCCGGGCACGGAAGCGTGGGCGAACAATGGCAATGCGCTTTCTGAGGACAGGCCAAGGGACGGGCCCTCGAACGAGTGGGATGTTTGAGGGTTCCGACCGGTTAGTGGCAGCCATTCGTTTGCCTTGCTGATCCGGAACGTGGTCACTGGTCGGAGCAGGGTCTGCCAAGGGGCAAAAATACTACTTGAAATACCATGCGCCTTGTGGGGATGTGTAGTACCTGCGCCTCTGTGGCCTTGCGCCTGACGATCGCGTCCCTGTGGCGAGAGTCTAAAAAATGACCGTCCCGGCCAAGGCCAAGCAAGGGACGTACCGTGACCGTGGCACGCCCCAGAGTGCGGATCGGTGCGCCGCTCAAGCTTCCTCGTCGTCGCAGATAAGAGTTAGGCAAGGCGGAGGATGCGGGCATATCTGGGATCAGTGGGATGGCATGGGAGACCTCGGACTTGAACATGTCGTGAACTGAGCTCGACTCGGTCCAGGCCTCCAGGTGCGGCGGTCGGCATCCCGGCCCCGAACACGGTGAAGAGAGGCGCCCATATCGGCGATCGGCGATCGACGGTCCGAGACCCCGGGATGCATGCACGGTGCCCGCCTGGGCCCAGGCGACGTCGTAACTCGCAGTCGACGGGGTTGATGCTAACCACCACGACTTGACCACAGGAAGCGAAGCCATACGGTAGCATGCGTGCACAAAGAGGATCCCCACGCAAACAGCCACAGCACAGGGTGTTCCAGCCTGGTAAGCGGCACATGGGACTCATCGCATCCGTCAGCAGGAGCAGTGGCCTAGAGAAAGACGGAGACGCGTGAGTACTCATTAAATCTCAGATTATACGGTGATAGACTGTAGCAGCCTCTTCTCCTCGTTGATACGAGTAGGAGAGGGTGCTGTAACTATCCGTCCGTCTATGCTCACCGAGAATAACATCGATATAACCTGATTTAGCCATGTAGGTTGCGTGACCCCAGGATCCAGCAGGAATATCGCGCATTCATCCAGGGAAAGGTATGCGCTGGTACCATGACGAATTCCGCCCGGCAACAAAGTGCCTGGGGAAGACTGATCCCTTGTTTTGCAGGTAGACGAGTATTGGAAAAGGTACCCTTTGTCTCTAGAAGATATCCGTGATGAGACCGCCACCTCCGCCCGGAACCGGAAGGAAAGCGAAGAGAATCTGCTAATCTTGTTTCGTAAGTTTTCTAGTTGATGTCGAGCGAACCAATGAATTCACTGATCTATTTTCAGGTAAACTGAGGGAAGGATTGTTGTCCACCAACCGGAGAGATGAATTTGCGCTGGAAGGTGGCTTCTGTTTCCAGCTTCCGCCGAGATTCATCAACTGACCAGTCCTGATCCCAGTCTACGAGACGTCACTCTATCTCTCGGTGCTCTTCAAGTCTCCGGTGCAGACGACCTCCGCGCTCTCGCACCTCTTCCCCGATCTTTACATCCCAATCACGTCGCGTACGGCGGCACCTCCATCAACTTCGAACACGCCAAATGTCGCACCAGCATCCACCAGCACACCACCAACGCCAATACCCCCGGGATCTCGCTACCTTCCACTGCCAATGGCGGCCCCGGAGCGTCCGCTCCCGCGCTCTGCCCTCGCCGCGACCGTGATTTTGCTCCTCCACCACCTCGTTATGACATACCCCTCCCAAACTGCGTTCTACACCCAACTCCGCCAACTGCACCCAGCACTCCAGGCCGTCCTCGGCACGCCACTATCAACCTTAAACCAAGAGCCTCAGCCTGCTTCCCTCTCCGCCGAGCCCGTCCCATCGGAATCGGAATCACGCGCGTCCTCGCTGACGTCCGTGTCCGTATCCTCGCCCATGGCCAAATCCACACCGAAACCCAAACCGACGTCGTCCCCTTTACCTGAGCCCGCGCCGCATCTTGCCCACCACGCCGCGGATACCAACTCGCGTCCGCCTTCTTCTCCGGCTGCGACCGAGGCCGAGACGCAGACATCATTATTGACGAGAGCCCCATCTTCGGTTCTGGCGTCTGGACACGAACCGCCCGCCGCACCATCGCCGCCATCGGACGCGCCTTCGTGTTCCAACCGTAGCCGGCATTCAGACGGGTCCACGCGTGTATCGCGTCCATCATACGGGGATTCTGAAAGTCCATCGCCCCCGTTTTTGTTGGGTGCAGGTTCAGCGCGCTGGTGGCTTCGCGAGCTTGCGCGATGCCTTGGGGCGCGGAACTATGCGCGGCTTGAGGCCCTCACCCGCCGCGAAGTTTTCGAGGCGTTCGTACGCCCTCAAGGAAACGTGAAGTATATGCATACACATGCAGAGCCGATCGCGCCGATCGAGGATAGGGCCAAGGGCCGAACGATTCACACTCAAAAATCGGGTCAGGGTGGGGGAGATGGCCGTGATCTTGCTCTAGAGGCAATCGGGGTGCTTGTCGAGGCGCTGCTCGAGAAGGCGCGGGGCACCACATGGAGGGTGCTCCGGACGGCGTATCGCGAAGTCTCGCTCGGCGCGGCGCTCAGCACTAGTCCAAGTACCAGTGCGCTTGCGCCTGCGCTCCGTCATGATGCGGGCACTACTGGGGACTGGTTGGCGCGGTCGTTCGTATTACGCACGCTACGGCCTCCACGTACGCTAGGGTCTGACTCTGACTCAGGCTTGGACGGGAGTGGTGTGCGGTATTCCCGACTAGAAGCATGGCTGGAGGAGCGGTGTGGTAAAGGTGAGGCGCGGCGGAAGGAGGGTGAGGGAATGGAGGGCCGGTGGATCTTCGTGAAGGCGTGACGATCTGGTGGTGGAAGAACGCGGGACAGAGATGGCCGGGTGTCGCAATCGTTGTTCTTGTTGCAGTAGGGAAATCGGCTGTCTTGAGAGGCGCGAAGCGGTGCCTGGGAGAAGCCGTGGAATTAATTGCATGCTCAGAGTTCAGTACAGTCGCGGCATATTGATACAAGGAAGGCTGTGGACAGCAATAGGAATAGCAGAAGCGAGGCTTCTCGAGAGAAGGGGGGCAGTATGAATCGATCCCCGATCAATCACTTTGTTTCCCGTTTCGTGAGGTCGAAGCGGTCGACGACGATTTGGACAATGTCCCTCCATTCAGTCATCGCTCCCATTCCTTGACGTCGAAATGCCAGTCAGTGGATTGGATAAGATGAGGAGAAGTGGAACCACTACACCCACCGATGTCACCGCAGGCAAGCTTCTTACCAATGGGCCCGACGACGCTGTACCCAATCACCTCACGCACGGTGCGCAGGTGCTGCTGGGTGAGCGGGTGCTCGTACATCAGCGTGTTCATGGCAGGAAAGACGTAAGTCGGGGTCGTCGGCGCAAGAGCACGCAAGAGTGACGTCTGGGGTGTTCTATGACGTTAGAGAGGATGCACCATCGTTCTACGTCCCTGCTCACCGCAAGGTTGTCACAAAGCCCGTTGGCAATCTTGGATAAGGAATTGGCAGAGCACGGGGCTATGAGGACCATGTCCGCCCAGCGCCGCAGCTCAATGTGTAGGATCGGGTCTCCGATCTTGTAGTCGCCCTGTAAGGAGTTAGAGATGTGTACAGGAGAAAAGCCGTGTGCACCCACGTATGGTCCCCATTCGTCTCTATCCCGCCAGACTCTAACACCAGCTTTCTCGATCTCTTCTTGGCTATAAAGAGACAGTGATGCCTCCGTGGCCACGACCTCGATTTTGACGTTCCCGTACTGGGAAGAAAGGCAAAGGAAGTAGGCAGGATTGCATAACCACTATTCACTCGCGCTAACGCACCGTGAGCAACTCCGTCACGATAAGTGGCGCCTTGATCGAGGCCACGCTTCCGGTGGTTATGAGGACCACATGGTTGAATCCCTCTGTCCGTTCATCTTCTGCGATGAATCTTTTGGCCATTCTGCTCGCCGTAGTTCTGCAAAGACCTCACATCGGCTTGCTTGACAAGCTTTCCGGTGATATTGCTGAGGTAAGGAACAAGTCGGGTATGTGAGGTTAGGGGCTCATATACGGTCAGCTTTGTGGCAGTGCCAATATTTCTGCACGTGCCTGACTGATTTCAGATTTGGATCGAACTATCGCGTACGCCGGTGGCCACAAACTGTTTTCTTTGCTCTCCCTGACCGCCACTCTCCGCATACGACCCTTGACGACTTACACGATACCATGTCTGTACTCTCTCTACTTGGACAGGGTTTGAAACTCGATACCCGGGCAGACATAGAGCCCCACCTCGCGAAATCCGACCCAACTATCATCGAGGAGATCCATCTCGGAGGAAACACCATTGGTGTCGAGGCCGCTCAGGCTCTTGCAGAGTTCCTCGCAAAGACAGAGAAGCTTAGGGTGCGTAACTGCTTCAATCTCATCCCTTCTGATATCTAACTTCCCTATTATCTCGTCCAAAATTCACGCCGCTGTCTCCCTCCCGCCTATCGACCCTCTCGCGTCCCGCATCCACAGATTGCAAACTTCGCAGACATCTTCACCGGCCGTCTCATCACCGAGATCCCGCTCGCGCTCTCCGCGATCTGCGACGCGCTCATCGGCAAGCCCACGCTCGTCGAGATCGACCTCTCCGACAACGCCTTCGGCGGGCGCTCCGTCGACCCGCTCGTGCCCTTCCTCTCCTCCGCGCGCCCCCTCCGCGTCCTCAAGCTCAACAACAACGGCCTCGGCCCCGCGGGCGGCGCGGTCATTGCCGACGCCCTCGCCCGCCTCGCCGAGTCCACTGGCAAAGACGTGAAGTCGAACTTGCGCACGATTATCTGTGGGCGCAACCGCCTCGAGGACGGCTCCGCTGAGGCGTGGGCGGCTGCGCTGAAGGCGCATGGCACACTCGAGGAGGTGCGTATGCCGCAGAACGGCATCCGCATGGCGGGCATCGCCGCGCTCGCGGGCGGGCTCGCTGCGAACCCGGACCTGCGCCACCTCGACCTCCAGGACAACACGTTCGCGGCTGAGGGCGGCAAGGCGTTCGCGGGCGAGCTGTCAAAGGGCGCGTGGCCGCGCCTGCGGGTGCTTAACCTGTCGGACTGCGTTATCGGGGAGGAAGGCGAGGTGTCGCCTGTCGTCGAGGCGCTTGCGAAGGGTCTGCATAAGGAGCTCGAGACGCTCCAGCTGCAGAACGATAACCTCGAGGCGGCGGAGTTTGCGCTGCTCGCGGGTGTGGTGGGCAAGCTTCCGGCGCTCAAGCGCGTGGAGGCACAGTGGAACGAGGTCGAGGAGGACGACGAGAGCGTGGCCGCCCTCTTGGCTGCCCTCAGAAAGCAGGGTGGGAAGCTGATCATGACCGACGAGGAAGAAGAGGAGGAAGAGGAGGAAGAGGAGGAAGAGGAGGAAGAGGGAAAAGAGGAGAAGGAAGAAGAAAAGCCAGCTGCGGTCCCAGCCGGTGAGGTTGTCGCGGAGAAGGCAAAGACCACCGCCAACAACGCCGCCGACGCACTAGCAGATTTACTCGAGAAGGTTTCTATTCGGTGACATAAGTGCAGTGTGTTTGGCTTCCACTAGAAGGTTGACATCGAGGGAGTTTTTGTTTTGTATCCTACCATCCTGCATGCGTCCCGCTTCATGCACACATACATACATACAGTTCTTGGGCTACGAGGGAAGTTGTATTCTTGACGCATACCATATCCATCCACGACGTGTATACCAATCCATCTTTGCTATCTACGATGTTCTCGTCTACGGTGTGTGTTCTAAGTATAACGTCAGCGTCCATGTCAGATGCCCGTAACAGTCCGGGGTTTCAAGGTATAGTGGTCAAAAGAGACTCAGGCATCAGCAGGAGCCGCCCTTGCAATCTCCTCCACCGACTTGCGACGCGCGAATATGTGCACATGCGCGAGACCCGGCACACTTTGCAGTCTCTGCTCGCGGTGTCAATGACCATAGGTCGTGAAAGCATCGAGTACGCATATACTCACAGGCGGATTCAAGAACCATGCCGTCTCCCACTCGCGCTCGATCCACCTGCGCTTGATGAAGGTCTCAATCTCCCTGCCGTACTCCTTCACCTGGCGTTCCTCTTCATCCGTACCACGCGGAGACGTGATGAGCTTGTCCATCGTGACACCCCACTCCGCAAGCGCTGGGAGAGTCTCAGGGATAAGACTCGGAGACGGCGGTGGGGAGTCCGAGCCGGTGAACCCCCATAGGCCGTCCTGGAGCAGGCGTGCAGAGATCTTGGACTGCAGCGGCGAAGGGAGATCGGGCGGAATGAATGGCACGCGCGACCAGACGAGAGCGTGCTCGATCTCCGGCGGCACTGCCAGGCCATGCGTGGTGAGCAGTAGAACGATGAGAACGCACCTGCTCACTGCCTACCTGAGTATGGCCAGTCGTTCATGGCGACGTAGTAGAGCTCCTTGGGCATGTCCGCATGGAAGAACGCAGGCGCATCGAGGGGTATGGATGGGACTGCGCTGACGGTGCGCGTCTTGCTCTCGGACTGGGCGAGCGGAGGATCAAGGGATGATCGGAGGAGGCAGATCGTGTCAGGCTGGCCCCATTGCAGCCTGTAGGTGAGCAGGTAGTTGACTGACAGAGGAAAGTGGAGGCTTCAGTGCGGACTCCGCGCGTGTGCGACACAGAGGAACACACCGATGGACCCGTACTCCTGCTTGATCCCCACCGCCCACTCGTCGTATCGCCGCTGCAGCTTCTTGCTCCTCTTCAGCAGTCCCAGGTCGCTGCAAGGTGATAGTGGGAACTGAGATCTAAACATCCCGTCGTGTCCGAGGGCTGTCCACATACCCTGAGTTGACGAAGACCTTCATCTGTTGCCAGGTAAAATTCGCTGGGTAATGCACTAGCAGCTCCTCCTTTGTCGGCAACCCTGTGCCTAGCGGAACGGTCTCTGGCGACAATTCAGCCGGCTTGGTATCGATCGTCATGTCGACGTTGGGGTGCAGAGCGTAGACAGCCCGAAACGGACAAGCGAGTGGGAGGGAAGGAAGGGGGGAAGATCACCGTCGGCTGCGGCTGGCGTCCCGCCTTTGGACACGAGTGGAGTGCACAGGTAGATACTGAGACAAAGGTCGCAGCGACGATCATATTAACGATGTTAAAAAAAAAGCTGCGATACGGTATTGCGAGAATGAGAACGAATTTTCTCGAAGTGATGGTAAGGAATGAAGCGGAACGTCATGAAGATGGTGCCCAACAGCCTGACCATGAGGCGCACATAACGTACCTCCCTCCAACTTAATAGCTGCAGAGAATAGTTGTTCGTCTTCAAAAACGTAGCTGTAGGATATTGCAGGGAGTGACATACACGCAAAAAGGCGACGCCATTTATTCAGAACAAGTCATTAAGGAGGTCAACGTTGCCAAAGTGCTCAGAGCTGATTCGAGTTGCAGAAACGCTAGCCCGAGATCATCCTCATCAGTAAAAAAAGTCTCCATCAGACCCGCATCCGTACAAGACCGCCAGGAAATACACGCAAAATTGTAGCAGCTATCCCTCAAAGGACGGGACGCGGTTGGGAACGAAAGAAGGGACATTGATCATGGTTCGCCAGGCACAAAAGACCGGTCCAGAGGTAGAAGATTCTTCAGCGAGACCTCCGTTCCATCTAGCTATGTCGGGTAAGTCAGCACCAGAGTCAGGCAGGAAGCTTCAACGATGTCGTAAACTCACCTTCAGCGAGGGAGGCGGTCCGTTGCACGCGATTACATCCAAGTCCGACGGTTTCTCGATCGCCTCGCCTCGTTCAAGGCAGTAAACTCCGAAATAATGCAATTTCGCAGACGGTAGCGGTTCGTAATCCACGAACTCTTGGAGACTGACCCCCCATACAGTTCGCAAGCGACCGGTCCAATGTGGGCCACGAGTGCATCTCCGTAAGCCGTATCGCGGTCGTTGAACTCCGGGTAAGGGTATCTTAGATGCTTTAGGAGTGAGAGTTCCGATACATCTCCGGTAGACCAGTTGGCCTAAAACACAAGGGTTTCAATGTGGGCGGAAGGAAAGGGTGCTCAACCTAGTGATGATGCTCGAAAAAGACGGGTTGCCAACCGTACAAGAGAAAGGTATCGAGAGGACTCACCATGAAGACTCAGTGGTTGCCTGGACAGACCAGCGACCGACGGCTTGCTCGCATGTGCCTACGTTCACAAGGGTATGTCGTTGAGAATAGCTTCCGGTTTATTGTAATGCGACCGGACCAATGTTTCTGAACGCGGCCGGATGTCGTCGCACCTGAGCCAGTCTGACTTGTCCACTCCAACAGTCTGATCCGTATATATCGTCAACATGAATGTTATGAGAACACTGAATAGGGAACTCACATGTGCAAGTTGAGAAGGTCGTCCGCAGTCCATATGCCGTGTACGTGCCTGACCATCTTCAGCACCCGCTTCAAGGCGTTGGGAAGGTTGGGCCGGATGCGATGGAACAGTAATAGGAGACAGCGCGCTGTCGAACCTCGTGCTCTTCTCGCTCGTCGTGGTGGTGGTCGTCTTCGCTGCAAACTAACTCCGTCGGGTGGCACAGGGTTCGTTGTTCAGTTCTAATTTGACTGGCGGAGATCCGCAGCGGTCTCCTCCCCGCCAACGGGGGTTGTTAACCATGCGGGTCAGTACCCGCCTCATGCTTCCGGGGAATGTGTTGTCTGCATATTTAGATGCGTCAGCAACTGTTAATGAGTTAGGTCGGTGCATGTGCGAACCTCATATAAGGCGTCGTAATGCCGGCGCGAAGTTGAGAGACTCGGCGGTGGATGTGGTATCCAGCCGCTTCGCGGCACGCCAGCCTGTCCGGCAACGTCTGAATGTACGACAAGCCGCGAATACTTCCGACCGAGAAGAGAACCAATTCTTCCAGGGATGCCTTCGACATTGTGTTTAAAGAGTGAAAGATGAATGGATGAAACGTATATGGAAGTATATGGTGGGAGAAGCCGGGGAGATCGTATGCCAGGCCCTTCAACGGAATCCCGTTGCTCGAGTTGCACTGACTAAAACCCACATCAGAGGAACCATTAGCTTGGTACGTTTATACAATGTGCTCGAAACTCACGGTGGTAGGCGTTGTCAGCATACTAGTCTCCCGAGTGGGCCTAGGACGGATAACCTTATTCCACCTATTACGTACACCAGTCATCCCTTGATACCTTAGGCCGACAGTTCTCGAGAGCCCAGGCTATCCGGAGGCGAAGGCTGATCTAACCTCTGCGAGAAACTGATGCAATATAAACCTCCCAGGTGAGCAATAACGTACCATACATGCACCGTGCAACGATTAGCGGATATAAGTATTCTACGCAGTCAAGAAGTGCCTGCACGGGACATACGATAGCGAAAAATCAACACAAGCCCGACAAAGAACGAAGAGGACCAAGTCACGAACACATAAATATCAGAGCCCGACGACCTCCACCTGATCCCCGTCCTCGAGATCCGCCTCCCCAATCTCAGTTTCCGCGCTCATCCTGTCTCCGTCAACGCTCAGCGCGGGCACTTTCGCCGCTGCAGCCTTCCCGCGCCCCCGGCCCTTGGCAGGGGCACCACCTTCAGGGTATTCGGCTTCCAGCCCAGCTTTCTTCAAAAAGGCACGAACGATGGCGCCACATTTCGTCGTAGGTCGGACGGTCAATGTGATATCCTTGTCTTTGGTTTGCTCTGAGCGCACGATGAGCTTGAAAGTCTGGGACTCCTCGCTTTCCTGGTCTTGCGAGGGAGGTGGCGGCGATCCACTGGTCTCGAACTCGGACTCCATGATGGCGACGGATGGAGAACGAGCGCGAGACGAGAGTTGGCTTAGATCGCTAGGACCCGGCGGAAGAGACATCGAGCGAGCACGTTTGTTCTCTTGGAGATACTGGTATGTGATCTTGTCGTACGCCTCTATGAGACGAGAGAGTTAGGCGGAATGCAACGCAGGACGAGAATATGGAAAGAGACCAACCAAATGTTGCCGTTGCCCAGATCTTGACGCTATGCGGGGTAGATGAGGGGAATACACGCTTCGAGTCGTAGCAGACAACAAGGTTCTCGACCCGAACACTAGCCAGGTCCGCAACCTCTTCGAAGAGGCGATGTAAACTGTCGTGCTAGACTCCCTACATGAGGCGATGTAGCACGGCCGAGAATCAGTGTACTTACCCTCTTCTGCTTAATGCCCCATGTCTCCGACCTTCCTTCGGGATTCAATGGGTGAGGCTTCCATAAGACCTTGATTTGAACTTGTTCTGGACCGCCTTGGTCGTCAAAGGGTGTCGCGCCTCGCATCTCAGCTTCCTTGTGCACTCGTTGAGCAATGGATGCGAGTTCTGGGTCTAGAATAATCGTATCCATGGATTCATCCGCACCCTCTGTAGGAGAGGGAGCTCGTGGTATGATACCAACCAGCCGCCTAGGAGGATTAGCCATGCATGTGCCTGTTATACAGCATGTTGACACGTACTGAACAACCTGCTTCGCGCGTAGTTTCGTGAGCTGGTCTACACCGGGCGGAGGTGTGAGAGAACGGCTTCGAGCTTCGGGTATGAGTGAGGAATCATCGTCTCCGTCCGCCACAGGTTTCTTCTTTATTCGAGTAAGGATGATATCATCGTCTGAGTCTGAAGAGATGCTGACAGTCATGGTTAGTTTCGAATATAGCAAGAGTCAAATGTGGTCTCGAAACAGATGTAATCAACGTAACCAACCCTAGGACGCGCATGTATATGGGTCCTGCACATTGGCGAGACAGAGACCACTGGGGAAAAACACTCACACTATCTCGTTAGGCCGTTTCTTCGTCCAGTCGGGCAGCGTGTCGTTCTTCCTCTGAGGGTGCTTCTTCTTGCGTCCTCGAGGTTTCGGAGAAGACCCGTTCTCAGAGCCGGAGTAGTCTGAACTGCCAGTCTTGCGCTTCTTGACCGTTTTCTTCTCTGCAACGCGCGGGACCACGGGATATGTCACGAACAGTCGAATCGCGGTACGCGACAGACTCACCTTCCGTGATCATGCTTAGCTCCTTCCAAGCCCGGGCATCGCGGGTCTGGTTTCGGAGGAATAGCGCATCCTCGTCGTCGAGGCTGAGCGCGGGCGCTGGTTTCGGAGGAGGGACAGCGGATGACGGACCGGGCGACGAGGAGGGCGGGACGTCGTCGGCGAGGGCGGTGGCTGGCGCGCGTGCGCGAGGACGCGGTCGTGGCCTGGGACGCGTCGAGGACATCGCGGTAAAAAGGCAAAAGCCGGGCGTGGGAATCTCTTGACTTTCGCGGCATTTTGTTAATGCACGTGATCGAGCGTCTGTTTTCAGCGCTTTTCGACCCCAGTATCGTAAGTACCTGGGCCAAGACCTGGGCGATAATACTCATTGTTATCACACAACACCCAGTTCTTGAGCCTTGACGCCGCTTCTCTGGCTGGTTCTCGCTTAGGTTGCTCTTTTCTCTTCGCTGGTTAGTCTGCTGTAAACTCTCTGGTAACCCGTACCTCTTTCGGACACCATGGCGGATTCACCCGTCGTGTTCAAGCGGAACAAGACAAAACACTCCCAACGAACACGTATATCCACCCCTGATCCAGACGCCGCACCACTGCATGAAGAGAATGCCGAGGCGGGGACAGAGGAGTCCCCAATAGCAATTGCTGCGAAGCTTAAGAAGAAGACTAAGACCCGTACCAAGCCGAAGACTTCTCTTAGCTTTGGCGGCGAGGAAGAGGTGAGACGTCGACACGCTTCAAATTGGTAACTTCTGACGGGTGCGGACGTACGCAGGTTGAAGGCGACCCGTTTAAACTCAAGAAAGGTGTCTTGAGCAAAAAGGTGACATTGTCCGAGGGCGCTGGGTACGCGGAACATCCTCTAGTGGCGGGTGGATCTTTGTGCTCGGGCTTCCATGTACACTGTACTCCACACTACCTCACTACTGCACAACGAAATATACACCTTTTCCGTCGTGTACATGGAAGCCCGAGGACATGAAGATCTGCTGCGACCGCAGATAAACCGCTTCAAGCGCTGACTCCAACCACAGGGTCGCCCAGGCTGAACTAGACATCCCGCAACTATCCACAGGACCCACGTATGATGCCGCCTACCTGTCTCAGCTCAAAGCAGGCACGCCATCCGCCCGTCCTCCCCAACCTGCAGACACATATGATGCGGACATTTCGATGGATGTGGACTCGCCTGCCCAGCTCTCGGCCTTGAGCGCAATTGCGGACGACCAAGCCGATACAGCAATACCGTCCGCGTCTTCGATACTCGCCGCAAAACAGAAGCGCGAACGGTTGCGCTCAAATAAGGGTGGTGACGACTACATCTCATTGTCGCTCTCCAAGCGGGATGACTTTTCGCAAGGACCGCATCCAGAGAGCAGGCTTATGAGGGAAGACGATGAGCTTGGTGATGCCGCTGACGGTGAGTTGAATGCAGAAACACTTGCACGAGACGGTAGCTCATGTGATGCTTTGTAGAATTTGCTGAGTACACGAGCGCGCAAGACCGTGTTGCATTAGGGAAGAAGTCAAGGAAACAAGAAGCTCAAAAACGCCGCGCAGATATGAACGAGATGATAGTAGATGCGTAAGTCTTCAAGTTTCATCCCGATGAGCTCCGTATGAACCACCTCCTTTAGGGAGGAAGAGGATGAGGAAACAAAGGAATGGGAACAGGAGCAGCTGCGCCGTGGCGGCCTCCGCGCAGAATCGGTAGAGCCCGCTGCAAAGCCCGTGTATAAGCCTGCACCAAGTACGTACTTGAACGTACCATCATCCCTCCTCATAGCCCTTATTTTGCTTGTCAGTACCTCCCATCACCCCCATACCTACCATGGGCGCAGCCATAGCTCGGCTAACGCAGTCAATGAGCGAGCTCACTACATCACACGCACAACACTCCGCCTCGCTGTCTAAGCTCGGCGAAGAGCAACGTCTCCTCGAACAACGGGAAACAGAAATGCGCGACATGATCGCCAAAGCAGAGGAGAAACGTAGCTGGTTTTCCGCTTTCCGGGAGTGGATGGAGAGCGTCGCCACATTCCTCGACGAGAAGGTGCGCTCAAACCCCTTTTTGCCCACCCGGTTTGCCTCCTTACGCTACTGCCTTTTGCGAGGATTCAGTATCCGCCACTAGAGAAGCTGGAAGAGGAACATATCTCGCTCATGAAAGAGCGCGCGGAGATAATCGCCCAACGACGGCGCGCAGAAGACACCGACGACCTCACACTCTTCCTCGGCACCCCGCCCTCCCTCCAGCCTCCCCCAGTCGAGGAAGTCGACGACCTCGGACGCACGATCCCCTCCGCCAACTCTCCCGCCGCCCGCGCCAATCGCGCCTCCGCCCGTGACGCCCGACGCATCCGCCGGCACGCGGTGAATCAGCAGCTGCGCAAACAGGTAGAGGAGGACGAGCAGGGGTATTCGACCGACGCGTCCCTGTCTCCTGGCGACGCAGACGACTTCCGCACCGCAATGGGACGCCTGCTCGCCGACGCGAAGGACGTCATGGCCGACGTGAAGGCGGAGGAGTTCAAGGATCCCGATGTCGGCCTCGCGAAGTGGTTCGGGGAGTGGCGCGCGAAGTTCGCGGACATATACACAGGCGCGTGGGGCGGGCTCGGAATGGTGGGTGCGTGGGAGTTCTGGGTGCGCCTCGAGATCCTGGGGTGGAACCCGCTGGAGGTGCGTGTATGCTCATAGTTGTGTGGGAGGAAAAGGGCTAACGACAGTGGAATGGAACAGCGCCCGAAGAGTCTCGATTCGTTCAGTTGGTACGGGTCGCTGTACAGGTACTCGCGCCCGACCAGCGATGACGAGGAGGAAGAGCCCGAGCTGGGCCCCGACGGCGACCTCGTCTCGGCGATGATCACCACAGCGCTCATTCCCCGGTTCTGCCGTGGCATCGAGGGAGGCGGCCTTGACCCATACTCTGCAAAGGACATCATGCGGTTGGTAGACCTGGCGGAGGAAATCGAGGTCTCGGTCGACAAGCAGAACCAGAAGTTCGAGGTGAGCTTTCCTTCCCGCCTATATGCTGAGATGTCAGGTCTGATGGTGTTATTGTAGCTGCTTCTGAAGTCTGTCTACACCGTTTTCAACGCGGCAGTCGCTGAAACCGAGACGGCGCTCACACCGTTCCTCGAGCTTAACCAGCCTCGCTTCGATCCACAAGCTATCCCCGCTCGCAGGCGCTTCTTGACACGACGGTACAAGCTCCTGCGCAACCTCCTGCAGTGGAGAAAGTACGCAGGCGACCGATACGGGCTGGGTGACGTTGCGACGCGATTGGTGACATCAAGCATGCTACCTGTTGCGGAAAGCGGGTGGGAGGTCGGTGGCGAAGAGATCATGCGCAAGGTATGCCCACATTGACCTGGATTCTGTCATTTTCTTGAGCTCAAACGTCCCTCACGCTCTAGGTTGCGCAAGCACTCCCAGCTGAACTCGTTCCCCCATCGCTGAAGAGCCTGCGCTCCGCATGATACAATCTCACTAGTAACCATAACTTGACTACGGATGAATCGATTGCTGCATAATGTAGCTTGACGACGAACCGTTGCCCAGAGCAGATGTGTATACTGTAACTTCCGCGTTTGCGGCTCCCTACATTAATACGAAGACATAGAATACCACCGTCCCCCGATACGCGCACGCTGGAGTTCAAATGACCTCTATATCTGCGGCTTCCACGATCACGGCCGGCGTGTCCGAGAACTGCCCCACCTTCTTCCCCTTCCCCTTTCCTCCATGCAAGTCATGCAAGGGAAGAGCCAGGTCGGCCCCTTCGCATCGTGTAACGGCCTCGTGTTCGTCCTCTGTGTCT